>PVKS010005939.1:0-81707 GCA_004027875.1 Aplodontia rufa
AAGATGTGTATATATTCTGGACATTGCAACTGTCCCCAGGAGTGCCCCCCCCAATTACCCTCCCTTATCCCTCTCTTCCCCTTCCCGTTATAACTCTAAAAATAGTATTAAATTGTAAAGCATTACATCTTATCTGAATTTAACTCATGTTTCTAGACCAACTAGGCTGACTATATTCGTGGTTATTTTTCCCCCTCAGCCAGGCCTGCCTGCTCATTCACAACAGGTTTCTGTAGTGTGTCCCCACAAACGGAGGCATTCCCCTCCTTCAAGGACCTCCATCACTTTGATTACGTCTGGACCCTGGAGAGGTCAGCCTGAGTTGTTTGACTCAGTTTACATTTCTGATAAAACTCAGCCGAGCACGAGCTGGGGCTTTCCCATTTTCCATGTCTTTTGCCAAGTGCCCACATCGATTTACAGAAAATCCATAGGAGAATCACTAGTCCCAAAGGAGTTGAATCTGCATCGTGTGGCACTTTTTATTTAAGAGTTTGGTGTAATAGAAATTACTTAGGCATTTTAAATAAAAGCTTTAAATCATGGGGGTGGAGAATGAGAACACTTGACCTCTCTCCATAAAATTGAATTGCTTTTGAGGTTTAAAGTTTTGAGAGAGAGAGAGAGAGAGAGGAGAGGGAGAGGAAAGGAGAAAGAATGAGTTCATATCCTTATTTGGTAGCGAGCACTCATAGGAAGGACAGTGTATTACCTCTCCTCTTCCTCTTTCACATTCCTGTCTAAGGATTTGTGAGCCCAGTGCTGTGAGGCCTCTAGAGCTAAGAGGCTGGAGACAGGTCGTTTGGATGGTATTTTAAGAGGCGTTCAATAATGTGTAGTCTGAGTGGTGAAGCTTAATTAGCTTCAATTAGACCCGACACGTACTGAGCAGCTCCTGTGTCTGCCACTGAGGTGCTTGCCCCAGTGCTCGAGAGAGGTGGGAGCCACCAAGGCTGGGGGGTGAAAGGGTCTCAGAGCACCCGGTTTCCTGCCTGTCGGAGGTTTCATGTGCAAGGATGCCTGCATGATTTTCTTTCTGCTAAGCTCTCCACTGGACGACTTGGTTCACTGAACCAAATTCCTTAATGGGATGTTATTTTTAATTCAGAAGGTGACTGCCAACCAGGGCTCCTAATCAGGAAAAAAGCCCAGGTTCCACATTGAATGCACTAATTTCTGACATAGCGTCGTATTTCTACTTGGCAGGTCTCTATTTTCTCAGAGGTGACGGTAGACGGTGGGTGCCCATCTACTGGGCTGATGGGTCTTCTAGGGTGCCAGCCCCTCCCGTCAGAGAGGTGGTGTGATAGGGTGAAAAGATGCTCTATTTAGACTCTTGCTATTTATTGGTGATTACATGCTGAATGCAGAATTGTGTCCCCTAAATTTCTATGTTGTAGCCCCAACCCCAGGTCCCTCCAAATATGAGTGCAGTGGGACATAAGATCGTTAAGTTTAAATAGGGTCATTTGGTGGGCTCTAATCCAATAGGACAGGTGTCATTCGAAGAAGAGGAAATGTGAACTCAGAAACATAGAGACGGAGGACCCTGGAAGACACAGGGAAGACACTGTCACCTACCAACTGAGAAGAGAGGACTCAGAAGAAGCCAGCCCTGCGGGCATCCCAATCTTGTACTCCAGCCGCCAGATTGGATAGGCACAGCAGCCTAGTGAGTGGATAGGACACATCAGTACTACGATTTTCACGTGCTTCATCTGAGAGCCAAAGAAACCCCATGATTTGTGGAATCTGCCCATAGCCAGTTTCTAAACCTGTAGGGCATGTTGAAAAACACACACAGAAAATAAAATAACACATAACCAAGTTCCTGAATCAGTGTTAATTACAGTTGCCACAGCGTCCCGCAGTCCCTACCTGGCCCTTGCGCATCTTCGTGTACCTGATGTTGAACTGATGGTTTAGACTTCAGTATCAGACTTCAGCCTCCTTGCTAGGAAGAGGGAGATGAACAGCCTGCTCCAGGAACTGGTGTTGGTATTTGAAATATATCTTTTTAAAGTCTCCTCCTCACAGTAACATGAAAATTATTCTTAGTTTCATTTTTTAGGTGAGAAAAATTAAGGTCCAAGAGAAGAAAGCCAGCAGTGGAGGGCCTGGGTGGCTCTAAGGCATGCTCTTTCCTAGGGAGCGAGTTTTGGTCCTAACTCTAGATCAGAGACAGGATGCTGGGTCTGATATGGAATGGGTAAGCAGAACGGCTGCGAAGCCCCTCTGGAGTGGTGTGAGGGTCCTGTGGGGTGTCACAACTGGACTCTTCCCATCAGCTTCCACAGCCTCCCCTGGTGGACAGCGAAGGCTAGGAGTGAGCTGGACACTTGGCTGCCTGGCTTGCTGAGGGCCCATGATCCCCCAAGGGCTGGCAGAGTCAGGGAGGCCAGCCTGGGGTGACCTCAGTGCCGAGCTTCCTGACCGTGTGGCGTGAACGCGGAGTTGTGCTTGCAGTCCTGGGCCACGCGTGAGAATGCTGGCTCACTGGTTAGTCCTTACCCTGTGAGCAACACTGTCTTCCTAACTGGCTTGTCAGCTGGGTCCTTGCTTCTGTCGCCTCTCCTGCCCATGGAGTCTGGAAAGTGGGGTGTGCTCTCTCCATTCTTTCCCCTTGGTTCTTGCTCTCTGTTTGCTCTTTCAGATCATCAGCCGTCTCCGCTATTCATTCTGGTGCATGGACTCTGTGGGTCCTCAATGTCCCTTGGCGTTCAGCATCTCCCTGGGAGGGTGGAAGGAAGCAGCTTTGTCACTGAGTGCTCCGGCGTCATCTGGTCATTCTGCATCCCTGTGTTTTCAGGACTTGGCTCTGGACCTGCCTCTTCAGCTCTGCACAAACTTCATTGTCTTCCTGGGACACGGTCTCCTTCCTGAAGCCCTCCTGGGCTGTCCGGAAGAGATAGCTGCCCTGGGCTTTCCTAGCACATTTGCTTCCATCTCTCCTACAGCACAGATTTCATGCTGTCCCCTATTTGTAAAATGAGTAAGAATTTAATGATGGGGCTGGAGCAATGGCTCAGCGGTTAAGGCGCTTGCCTGGCATGTGCAAGGACGCGAGTTCAAACCCCAGCACCACGTACACAATGAAGTGTTGGAGCAATGAAAGTCACCTGAAAACTAAATAAAGTTGACGCTCCCTTTCTCTCTCACTGTCCCTCTCTCCTAAAAAAAAAAAAAAAAAAAGAATTGAACGATGGATTTTTATTTTATTTATTTATTTTTAGAGAGAGAATGAGAGAGAGAGAGAATTTTATTTATTTTTCCATCTGGCCTTTATTTCTCCGACACTTAGTTGTGTATGAGGTGCTGGCGTTTGAACCCAGGTCCTTGTTTGAGCCAGGCAAGTGCTCCAACCGCTGAACCACTGCTCTGGCCCCCAGTGATGGATTTTCAAACTCCTTGTCTGGCCTCCAGTGTTCTCTGCCACTCCTTGCCCTGGCCAAGCCATCTTTGTTGATGTTTACTGACTCATTCATCTCACCCTAGTCTCTGAATGCTGTGGGCTATGTCTACAGCTTCTCTATTTTTTCCTATTATCTAATGCAAGGTCAATGTTCAGTGAGTATTTTTAGATAATAGAAAACATTGCAAAAGTTTTAGAAAAATCTATCACCTCTGCAGGCAGCGCAGCTAAATAGGCACTAAAATAAGCTCAACGAGCTGAGACACCAGGGACTTACGGACACACGGGGTGCTGGCTATGGAACCAGAAGTCCCAGCTGTGTTTCACACCAGAGGGAAGAGTGAAGAGGGTTATTTGTGCACAGAGGCAGAGCCCTGGGCAGGTTTTCTCCTTTTTCTTGCTGTGTTTCTATTTTACAAAACTGACACAGAGATCATATACGCTGGAGTCCAAAGCTGCCTTTAAAGCAGAATTGCTGGCCTGGCGTTGGTGTTGGGGGTTCTGTAGGTGCCCCCCCCTCGGTTTCGGGTAGCAGCATTACAGCCACATCTTAACCGGATGCAAGCCCACAACAAAGGCTAAACCCACTGGTTTATTTCTCTGCCATCATCCATATGAGGGAACTCCATTGATTTAAAACAAAAAAACAGCCTGTGATATCCAAGATTCTAGTGCTGGAACCGAATCTGCCGTTTCTTTGAGTTGTTTAAGGCTTGATAGATAAGAACATCAATGCAAGCTCTGCATTTTCAATGTCATTTTGAAAATGAATATGGTTAGAAATAGTGGATCAGTGGTTCACTAGGATTAGGACAGGAAGTTGGGGTGAGGGTAAGGGTCACAAGGACTTTAGGGTGAAATGTTCTAGAATAAGATGATTGTACAATTCTGCAAATATACTAATATTCATTGAGTTGTACAATCAAAATGTGAATTTTATGGTATTTATAATGCACATCAATAAAAGTGCTTCAGAAGTGTCTCATAAGGTAGGAATAGGCAACGACAGGCCTGGAGCAGCTCCCAGGGCCCTGGACAGTGGGTCTGTGGTTGGCAGTTGTGTGGCCAGGGTCAGTTCTGGTGTCCAGGCTTGGGACAGGAGGCCCAGGACAATAGCTCAGAGGTTGTGCCTGAAGGGCGAGTTGTCAACAGCAGGCATCAGAAGATGACATAATCCCCCGCTGCTCTAGGATCGTATTGACTTACATTTTTAATTTTCTCTCTCGCTAGGCGTTTTTCCACCTTCTTAGCCACTGAAGCGTGAACATCTGTGTTTTCCCCTCCCCTTTTGAGAAGGCAACACGGAGGGTTTGGCTAATCCCTGTCTTCTGGATCTTGGATGACCACCACCCCTCAGCAGCTTAACTAAACACAAACCTGAAACAACACCGAGAGGATCGTAAAATAAAAGAACTGCATTGAGTCTGTTGTGTGACCCCACCCCCAAATCTGTCTAGCTCTGTGTCCCTCGGTCTGTAGGAGGCAATTAAGGTGAGATGAATTCATTAACCAGGGCCCCTAATTAACAAGACTGCGTCCTCAGATGAGAAGAAGAGAGTCCGTGTCTTGGGTGGACTCCACATGAAGGAAGAGGGCGGCAGCCAGAGCCTGGCTGGGTGCTGCCCTTGACCTTGGCTTCAGAATTGGAGAAGTACAGTTCTGATGTTTCAGCCAAGTGCAGCATTTTGCTGGAAGCCCAAGCTAGTACATGGTCTTTCCAGAAGAAGGAACCATGCTCATTTCTCCGTAACAGATGTCCTGAAATATTTCTGCCATCCACTAGAATTTCAGAAATAAGGACAGACCAGTGTTTGTTTTCTTTCCTCACCCTCTTTCCTCCAGGCTCCCCTGGGCTTTTCTTATTCCTCTAACAATACAGAATGGGTGGCCCACAGTGGAAAGCATGCATTTAATAAACTTTCCAGTGAAATTTCTTAGGAATACCTGTGCAGTCTCCTGCGCTGGACCAAGCACGTGGAATTATCCCTGCCTCTATTCTTCCATGAAGTCGATCCCTGAAGGAGACTGGCTTGTACTTCCTTTGCATTCTGGAATCGATTCTCCAGCTCTTTCTGTATTCCATGTGCCCTTTTTTTTAACGTCAACATTATTTTTCATATGAATTATTACAGTTCCAAAATCTTCTCTGCCAGTATCTTTGTCTGCCGATGGCTTTCCGATGCTTCTGGTGTCTTTCACGCTCCATCCCTGGCTCTGTCTCACACCCTGCCCTGCTCCTGGGTGTACTAATTGCTGCACCCAAGTAGAGTTTACTGTTTCGCTCCTGTTTTTCTGACAGGTCTTTTTGTTTCTGAAATGTGTTCACTTCATATGGCCTGAGCCGCTTTTCTATACCATTTAAATAATATTTATGGACAGGATGAACTTACAATTTATATTTTATCTTTTTTAAGAGAGACAGAGAGAAAGAGAAAGAGAGAGAGAGAAGAGAGAAACATACACAATGTGGTGGGGGTGAAGAGAAGCCATTTATTTTATTTTTTCATCTGGTCTTAGTTCTTCCAACCCTTAGCTGCATGTGTGTTTGAACCCAGGTCCTTGTGCAAGTGCACCACCACTGAGCTACTGCTCTATCTCCATACAATTTATATTTTAAACCGTGTCACTTTTGAGAGTAAAATAGGCACTTGTTAATGATCACTCCAGAGCAATGGCATAAACTGAAATTATCTTAGGTAAACATTGATGAAATGTTTACCCCATTTCCAGTAGAGCTTCTTGCTCTGGGTTCTTTAGGAATCCATCGATAGCAAGCCACAGTTTCCCTTGCTTTCCACCTGCTGCTGTTCATGCCTTAACTATGATGTACTGAAGTGATTATATTTCATTCTGGCTCCTTCACCTAATTATAAAGTAGAGAAAAAGGAGTGTTTCTTTCTCATATTTTGGGGGCCAGGGCAGAACCAAGATGCTAGAGATCAGAGAACTGGAAAGACATAAACCCCCTGATCGGTGGTGCTCCCCCTATGAATAGGTCATGCGGATTTGAAAACAGCATTGGAGAGGTTGGTGAGCTGCGCAGAACTTTGGCAGCCATCGTGGCTAAACAATACTAAAATACAGAGGGCTCTGGGAAAGACCCTACGTTTTAGTTTGAGACCTCAATGAAATTGTTTATAAGAGAGAAAAATAAAGAGAAAATAGGAAAGCATCCACAGCAACTTAAACTCAGATTTGAATCAGAAAGTGCCTGTTCAGATGAAGGTTTGCTTCCAATATAACCATCAGATGCATAATTAAGCTGATATCCAGGAAAATATAATCAAATGATCTCTCCAACCTTTCATATACAGTATTTGGCATATACTAAAAACAACCAGACACACCAAAAAGCTAGATATATTAAGGAAAAATAAAGAGAAAACGAATGATCACACAAGCTGTTTAGATATTACAGTTAACATTAGGACTTTAAAAATATCTCTAATTAATATATTTAAAGACATGTGCTGAGGGGCTGGAGCAGTAACCAGCAGTTACAGTGTTGCCTGGCATGTGTGAGTACACATGTCGAACCCCAGCACCATGTACACAATGCAATCTTGGAGCAATGATAGCCATGTGACAGCTAAATAAAATTGTTTCTCCCTCTCTCTTTCTTTCTCTCTCTCTCTGTCTCTCTCTCATTATCCTTCTCTTTTTAAAAAAATTAGGTATGTGCTGAAATAAAGGATAATAGCAGAGCACTAAAAATATGAAAAAATAAAGTTGTTGAAATCAGGATGTGGATATGAGAGTGTAATAGCTTAAGAGGGACTAGACCTGCATCTGCCCAGAATTTTTGCAGACCATGCTGAGCAATTTTCTGTTCAGTGTGTGAGCTTCTACTAATTGAGACTACATAAAAAAATGGGTTCATGGTGGATGGTGGACTGGTTGTGTCCCTTCTGACTCTCTGATTTGGGACTTAAATCCTACCAGTCCAACAGCATTGAGAAGAGGGAGTCCACTCACTGACACTGGAACTCACCAGGATACTACAGCAGATGCTCGAAGAGTCTGAAATCTATAAATATTCTAAGGTGAAAAGAACGCCACTGATCCCAGCAGGTCTCTGGGGTAAGCGGCAGCTTGCTGTGGGGTGGCCGGCACTTCAGCTGTTGGTTCTGCACCAGGTGGGAGTATAAGGAACACTGACTTATAGGGAATACAGATTTTTGCCACAGTGAATCCTGAATTCAGATAGGAGCCCAGCACCACAGTGAGAGGATCCAGATTCACCTACAAAGCTTGAGGGCATAGTAGCATTTCTTAGGTGTTCAGGAGGAGAAAGGTTGGTTGCCATTTCAAAAGGGTGGGTAGGTGTGAGGGAACAAAGAGTGCTTTCATTAGCTCCCCTCGAGATGCCACATACCCTAGGAAACTATCAGGACCTGACACCGCTTAGCCCTGGTGTCTCTACTGCGGGGGAAAGGAACGAGAATCCAGTTTGCCTCCTTTCCCCTGCCCCCATTTGGGGGTCCTTCAGTCCAAAATAAAAAAAAGGTTTCTACACAATCCTGCCAGGATCTTGCCAGCATTTGGAGGTTTAACCCAGAAGAGTAGCTCTGGGACTAATCCAGACATCAACCAGCCATGAGGGATACAGGCTGGAGGAGCACAGGGAATTCAAGCTTGGCCCAGACCTCTCCTTACGCCAGAGGGCCCATGTGGCTGCCTAAGGCTGGCCCAGAGCACTCAAGAAAGCAGTGGATCAGGTCTAGAAGGTTTGGAGGAACTGCATATACATCCATCACCTGCTGCACCTGGAATCTGGAAGTCTTCTGGAGTTACATCTCCTGCAGCAGAGGCCAGCAGGGGACAGCCTCTCGGTGATGGAATTAACCTGAATTCTTCATGACAGTAGCAGCCCAGAATACCCCATGTGACTGAGCTCTAGACCCACATCCCGGAAACCTGCCTACCACCCTTAGAATCTTGTAAAGCCTCTACCTTGTGATCACAGTTCATCTGTCTGTAAGTTTCTACTAAAAAATCTCAACTGGACACTGATCATCTGCCCCCAATGAGCAATGAGATAACCTCACAGATCACCTTTTGAAAACAGGTATATATATATATATATATATATATATATATATATATATATATATATATATATATATAAAATCTTTTTCTTCCTTTTGTCTTCCCTTCAAAAATTTTTTCTTGGTCTTTTATTTTCTTCTTTTTTCTTTTCTATTTTTTTCTCTTTTTCATTAAGAAAAAGTTTTCCTTCTTTCTTTTTCTTTTTCATTTTTTTCTCTAGATATATATTGCATCTTATTCTCCCTTTATTTCTTCTCTTCAAAAAATACTTTTTCTCTTTCTTTTTTAATTTTAGATATTTTTCCTTGAAGGAGGTAATTGCTAAACCTACAATTCCGTTCACAGGCAATAATTATCAATGTAATCGATATAGAAGGACAAAATAATTAGTATAATATGGTGTGTTGTAGTCAATTGATGTTCATTTTGATTGTGTTGCCTTATCTTGTGAGGCATTGAATATCAGAAAGGTCAAATTTAGTTCACAAGTCAGGGAACCTGGGGGCTGGAGTGGTGGCTCAGTGGTTTCAGAGCTTACCTAGCAAGTGCAGGGACTCGGGTTCAAACCCCAGCACCATGTACACAACTAAGTGTTGGAGCAAAGAAGGCCATGTGAAAAACTAAATAAAGTTGTTTCTCTCTTTCTCTGTCTCTCACTATCCTTCTCTCTTTAAAAAAAACAAAAAACAAAAAACAAAAAACAAGTCAGGGAACCTGCTATTGAAGTCAACTATATGGACAGAACCCTATTGAAATCCAAAGGATTATCAGAACATATTTTTGAAAAGTATACTCCTCTTAATTAGATAATATGGAAAACATGGGACAAATTTCCAGACACACACAGCATCCCCAAATTAACATAGGATGATATTGAAGGCATAAACAGTCCAATAATAATCATTGAAATAAATGTAGCAATTAAAAGTCTTTCAAAGAAGAAAAGGCCAAGACCTGATAGATTCCCAATGAGTTTTTACCACACATATAAGGAGGACCTAACACTTCTTCTTATTAAGCTATTCTAAGAAATTGAAAAGGAGGGAACTTTTTATAGGCAGCTGTAACCCTGATACCAAAACCCAAGAAGCACACATCAAAAATAGAAAACTACAGACCAATATACCTGATGAACATAAATGCAAAAATCATTAATAAACTTCTAGCAAACCACATTCAAAAAAACACCAAGAAGATAATTCATCACGATCAACCAGGCTTCAATCCAGGGATGCAAGAGTGCTCCAAAATATGCAAATCAAAAAATGTGATTTATCACTTAAACAGAATTAATGACCAAAACCTTATGACCATCTCAATAGATGCAGAAAAAGCTTTTGATAAAATCCAGTACCCATGTATGATCAAAACTCTGGAGAAGATAGAGATTAAAGAAATGTATCTTAACTATATAAAGACCATCTATGTTAAACCCTCAGCTAGTAAAATACCAAATGGAGAAAAGCTGAAAGCATTTCCACTAAACTTGGGAACAAGACAAGGCTGTCCACTTCATCACTTTTATTCAAGATAGTCCTCAAGACCATAGCTGGAGCAATCAGGCAAGAGAAGGAAATCAAAGGGATAAGAATAGGAAAAGACAAGGTCAGAATATCCCTTTTTGCTGATGTCATGATCCTGTATCTAGAAGATCCAAAAAAACTCCACCAGAAAACTTCTTGAGCTTAAAAACAGCCTTCAAACTTGTAGGCTTCAAAATCAAAACACATAAATTAACAGCTTTTGTATATGCTAACAATAACGGGGAAGAAATAGAAATCAGGTAATTGGTCCCATTCACAATATCTTCAAAAAATATAAAATACTTGGTCAGTAATCTGACAAGGGAAATAAAATACCTCTACAATGAGAATTATCAAACATTGAAGGAAGAAATTAAAGAAGACTTGAGAAGCTGGAAGGACATTCCATGTTCTTGGTTATTCAGAATTAATATTTGGCCATTTATTTGGCCATTCTGCCAATAGGGCTATACAGATTCAATGCAATGCCTATAAAAATATCAATATCATTCTTTACAGTAATAGAAAAAGCAATTCTCAAATTCATTTCAAACAATAAGAAATCCAGACTAGCCAAAACATTACTAAACAAGAAAGATGAAACAGTTGGTTTCTCAATGCCAGATCTAAAATTATATTATAGAGTTGTAGTAATAAAAATAGCATGATATTCATATCAAAATAAGAATGAAGACAAACGGAATAGAAAAGAAGACTCTGAGCCAAACCCACAAATCTTTAAACATCTGACATTTGACAAAGGGGGTCAAAATATAACATGGAGGAATGACAGCTCATTCAACAAATGGTGCTGGACAAACTGGACAGCCACTTGCAGAAAGTTGAAATTAAATCTCTATCTCTCAACTTGCACAAAAATCAAATGAAAATGGATCAAGGAAGTAGGAATTAAACCAGCCTGCATACAACTGCTAGAAGAAAGATCAGGAGCAACACTCCTGCATGAGAGTAGGCAACGACTTTCTCAGTAAGACTCCCAGCGGGATAGAATTAAAGTCAAGCATTGATGAGTGGAATCCATTAAATTAAAAATACTTTGCTCAGCCACAGAATTGGTCCAAAAGTGTCAAGAGAGAATCTATAGATTATGAGATAATCATGGCCTTTGATTCCTCCAACAGAGAACTCATTCCAAAATTTACAAAGAACTCACAAACTTAATATTAAAAACACAAACAATCCAATCAATAAATGGGCCAGAGAGCTAAACAGAAACTTCTCAACAGAGGAAATTGAGCAAGCCAATGAATACATGAGAAGGTGTTCTAAATTACTAGTAATCAGAGAAATGCAAATCAAAATTATGTTAGGATTTCACCTCACTCCAGACATATTGGCAAAGATGAAGAATATAAACAATAGCAGATGCTGGAGGGGTTGTGGGGAGAAAGGAACACTAGCACACTGTTGGTGGAACTGTAGATTGGTACAGCCATTCTGGAAAGCAGTATAGAGATGCCTCAAAAAATTAGGGATGGATCCACCATACTACCCAGATATCTCTCTTCTGGGTATTTTCCCACAGGAGTGAGAATCAGCACATTACAGTGACACAGCAAAATCCATGTTCATAGCATCTCAATTTACAATTGATAAATTATGAAATTAACCCAGATGCCCTTCACTAGAGGAATGGATCCAAAAGTTAATCTATCATCTATCTATCTACCTACCTATCATCTATCTATATATCTATATATATATAAAACGGAGTTTTGCTCAGCTATTAGAAATAACAATATTTCCACTTTTAAAGGTAAATGGATGGGAATAGAAGAAATCATGCTGAGCGAAATAAGCCACACTGGAAACTGAAGGGGCAAATGTTCTCCCTCATTTGTGGAGGGTAGTACAAAACCCAGGCTTTGGTGAAAGGTAATCAAGTTCTTGTATTAGACCCGCCAAAGACATAGCAACACATAATCTAGGGGAACCATAGATATGTAGGGGACAAGGAGGCAGGGAGAGGGGAGAGGAAGGGAGGACAGGGAGGTATGTAGGGAGACAATCAACAATTTAGCATACTCCCCACCAAGCCAAATAATATTTGTGCAATCATTTAGTTCTGGGAAATCCATAATCATATATATGTGTATGGACTTTTATAGCTGTCATGGGGTGAAACAGAAGAATCAAGAGGCTTTGGTGTGGGTGATGTGGGGGTTACTCTGGATTAGAATCAAATGCATATCACATTGTCACTTTATATGCATTTATGATTGTACAACAACTCAACTCCTTCTTAAGAAAAAAATATTTAAGAGAAGACTGGAGTCAGATTTCTTTTTATTTTTCTGAAACTAAGTCAGAAAATACTAACACAGGTAATGGAAAGAGTGTTACAAAGAAGAAATACATGAATAATAGTGAATTATCCTAACGTGTATGTAATTGGGAATCTTTTTTTTTTTTTTTTTAAAAAGAGGGAACAGTGAGAGAGAGAATCAATTTTTATTTAGTTTTTCACATGGCTTTCGTTGCTCTGAGACTTCGTTGTATACGTGTGGTGCTGGGGTTTGAACTCGTGTACTTGAACATGCCAGGCAAGCGCTGTAACCGCTGAGCCACCACTCCAGCCCCTGTAATTGAAATCTTAAAAGGACAGGAGGAAGGAAATGATACAAAAGCAAAGTTAGAACAAGTGCTTGAGAATTAGTGGAAAACTAATGAAGCCCATCAAACTGCAAGTTTAAAAAGTTTTACAAATCAGGGCTGGAGCGGTGGCTCAGTGGGTTCAGCGCTTGCCTGGCAAGCATGAGGACCCGGGTTCAAACCCCAGCACCCCGTACACAACTAAGTGCTAGAGCAACTAAGGCCATGTGAAAAACTAAATAAAGTTGTTTCTCCCTTTCTCTGTCTTTCTCTCTCACTGTCCCTCTCTCTTTAAAAAAAAAAAAAAGAATGGGAAACTTATTCTTTCTGGGCACCTCCTCCTCATGGCTGAGTGACCAGCTCTCTTTCTCTTTGGAAAAAAAAAAAAACTTTTACAAATCAAGGGTGCCAAAAATGTAAAAATGTCAAACTGGTACTTCATAATGAAACACTAAAGGCTAAGGACAAAGAGGACTTTTAAGTAGTCAGAGATGATTTCTGGTTCCAGACTTAAGTGAGTATCTCGTATCATATTAACAGTTTTCCCAAACACAATTTCAAGTTAGACAAAATGTATTTTTCAAAAAGTTCATTGCCATTGGAGTGCAACTACTGCAGGTACAGTGTCAGGTGCCACAATCACTGATGAAAGAGAAGCACCTTAAGGTGACCTTTATAGTAGCACTGAAGTTTTCCTCAAGGGCATTTGCCAAATTATGGCCTTAGGGTATAGAGTAGGGCACAGGTGGAGACGGGGAGGGGGAACCTGGGAGTGGGGACAATAATCCTATTGATGTCCTGAGAAGACAGAGCTACGGCTTGGGACTGCCAAAACTGGCACATCACTAAGGTCAAAATCCTAGAGAGGAAAGAATTTGTAGACAAGAGGGGTCAAAATTCTGCAGATGGACTATTAGCTAATATCCAAGTTGCACATGTACAGAGTAAAATTCTTAAATAATCATGCTGAAATCAGCCAAGTCTTGAGTAGTTATGACTGTTACAGGGACAAAGATGGAAATCCAGCTTGCTAAGGTGAGGAACCCAGACCTTTGGTTGGGACTTCATGAATGCCATGTCCTAGGAGGAATGTCCAGAGCAAAGTGTAAGGGAAAACTTTTAATTCAGAGCAGCTAGCACAACTCACAGGGCACCTTTCAGAGGATCAGAGTAAAACTTCCCCTCTTCATCTGGAAAGGTCATCATCCAGATCCTCACGTCTTCCATTCACAGATGTAGTATCAGTAAGATTTTATAATCAAGACATACTAAGTAACATAAGCAAATCACTGAAAACCAAGGGGAAAATTGAAGTAGAAATGGACCACAGTGTGATTCACATGTTGCATTTATCAGACATGATTCCCGAAATAGTTTTCAGAGTGTGTTCAAGAAAATGGCAGAAGGGGCTGGAGTGGTGGCTCTGTGGTTACAGCGCTTGTCTTGCATGCATGAGTACGTGGGTTAAACTCCAGCACCATGTGCACAATGAAGTATCTGAGCAATGAAAGTCCATGAAAAACTAAATAAAATTGATTCTTTCTCTCTCTCTCACTGTCCCTCTCTCTAAAAAAAAAAAAGAAAGAAAAAGAAAGAAAATGGGAGAAGAATATTTCAGAGAACTGAAACCTAAAAAATAAGGAATTACTTTGAGTTTTGGAACTGAAAAATATATTATGGGGAATTAAGAATTTAGTAGATTGTATCAATCTTGCAAAACAAAACACAGGATTAACAAACAGGAAGACAAGTCAATACAAACAACCATCTTGAAACACAGTGACGGGGGCTGGAGCGGTGGCTCAGCAGTCACGGCCGTTACGGTGCTTGCCTCTCATTCGGGAGTATGAAGAGTTCAAAGCCCAGCACCGTGTACACAACGAAGTGTCAGAGCAACGAAGGCCACACGAAAAACTAAATAAAATTGCTTCTCTCCTCTTCTCCCTCTCTCTCTTAAACAAAAAGAAAAAAGAAAATAAAAGAAAAAAGAAACAGTGAAGAATGATGGAGTATATAGAAAAAATTCTGGGGAGACATGTGAAATAGAAGCAATATTTGCATAAATACTGGCTAAGAGTTTTTAAACATATCAAAAGTGTTCAAGTCAATACTGAAGATCTTCATGAATTCTAAACAAGTGTGCCTACATGCCCAGAAGGAGATGTACCTGGGTACCTCTTAGGCAAGATGACCTTTAAAAATTGAAAAAAAAAATGGAGTAAAATTTACATTCAAGAAGCAATGATAATAATGGCAGATTGCTTTTCAACAGAAATAATGGGAATCAGATATATAGAAAAATATATAAATTATGGATTTATTTGCCAACCTAGAATTCAGTATCTTGTGAATATATTCTTCAAATATAATAGCAAAATTAAAACACTTTGATAGAAATAAAATTGAAACTTTTTCCACTATCACAAATTTACTCAAGAATTCTGAATTCTTCATGTGCTATGGTCCCAGGAGGAAGCTCAGAGATGTGGAAAGGAAAGGAAAACTTTAAAAATGGAGTAGTAGAATCACATAAATAATAAACACTGACTAATCCAAAGAAGGCATAAAGGGTAAATAATGTGCACCTCATTTTATTGCACTTGGCTTTATTGATGTGTTGTACAAATCAAAGGTTTGGAGCAACCCAGTCAAACAACTTTATTGGTATAACTTTTTTTCCCAACAGCTCAGATGACCATTAGCATTTTGTAGTAATAAAGTAATTTTAATTAGACATAAGGACATGTAACACATGACACCAACATAATAACATAATGGTACTGCACAATTAATACACTACAGTAGACATAACTTTTATATGCACAAGGAAACCAGAAAATTCACTGGACTCACTTTATTGTGATATTCATTTTATGGCAGTGGTCTGAAACCAAATCTATTGCATTCCTGATGGTGCCTATAATGGAACATAAAATAGATAAATGTAAACAAATATGAACAAATATTGAAACAAAGGTGTTAGTAATTAACCATAAATGGATTAAATTCTCCAACAATAAGACAAAGATTGTCAGAATAGGATAAAATAATAAAACTTTTTTGTGCTATTTATAAGGTAGTTTTAATGTCCTATTTATTAAGGCCAAAGAAATTTTGTTTTAGCCAGATATTTTTTTGGTATAATTATTTTTAATTTTTTATTTTGAGCAACCTTACAGGATTTTAACAAAATAATGTAAAATGTGTATAAAATATGCATATATTCTGGATATTGCAATTATCCCCAGGAGTGCCCCCCCAATTACTCTCCCTTATCCCTCCCTTACCCTTCCCATTATAACTCTAAAAAAGTATTAGATTGTAAAGCATTACATCTTATCTGGATTTAACTCATGCTACTAGACCAGATATTATTTTTAAAAGCTTTGATGCTCTCTTACCTATACTTGAGCTTCTGAAAAAGAAAAGTCTCACTCAGTATATTTTTTTAAGAGAGCGACAGTGAGATAGAGAAAGAATCAATTTTATTTAGTTTTTTTCATGTGGCTTTGCTGCTCCAACGCTTCGTTGTGTATGTGGTGCTGGGGTTCGAACTTGCGTTCTAGTGCATGCTGAGCCACCACTCAGCCCCTCACTCAGTATAAGTTAATGTCAGATAACGTTGAATAAGTACAGCTCTGGGCTCAGTATACTTTTAAATCTAGCTATGATTATATATAGCAGAAATGAAAGCTGTTGAAATTAATGCTTTTGGCATGTTGTTCAAGGTGAGGGTCAGACATAGCTATTTCATAGCTCTATTTTGATTTCTTGATATATAGGCTGCTGGTTTTACTGCAGTATTGTGGTTTGGATATGTGATATCCCTGCAAACCTCTTGTGTGAGGCAATGCAAGAAGTTCAGATGTGAAATGATTGGGTCAGAGAGCCTGAGCCTAATCAGTGATTGATCCTCAGATAGGGACGAGCTGGGTGGTGACAGTAGGCAGGTAGGGTGTGGCTGGAGGAGGTGGGTCCCTGGGTCCATGGTAAGCTGAACTCTCTCTGCTTCCTGTGCCACTTCCTGAGACGTTCTGACATGCCCTTCCACCATGATGTTCTGCCTCACCTCCACTTCAGAGCTATGCAGTTGGCCAGTTATGGACTCTGAAATCATGTGCTAAAATTTTGATTCTCAGGTATTTTGATCACAGCAGCAAAAAGACTGACTAAAATATGAAGTAAGAACGAGGTTCACCATCTGAGAGCTCTCAGGCAAGTGTTTTTCTTTTCTTTTTATTTTTTTCATCTGTTTTTTTCCCCCTCTACTAACTTAGTTGTGTATGTTGTGCTGGGGATCAAATCTAGGTCCTTGGCGGGCTCACACCAGGCCAATACACTACTGCTGAGCCACCCCTCCAGCAGCATTTCTGCATTCTCTCTTGATACATTCATTCTGATTTGATTGAGGTCCTATTATTCTCATGATAACTTGTCGAAGGCAGCTGAAATGAACAACCCAGGCATCCTATGGAAGCCCTGAGTTGTCTTATCATTGCTGGAAGCCCCAAGGGCAACAGTGCAGGAGCTGTCTTCTGCATGACCACGGATGGCATTTTAACCAAATGTTGCATGGCCATACAGTGTAAGGTATAGAAAATAATCCAGGAAATCTTCCTTCAAATAGTAGCAACGCCTGGGCACAGTGGTGCACATTCGTAATCCTAGTGGCTTCGGAGGCTGAGGCAGGAGGATTGGAAGTTCAAAGCCAGCTTTAGCAACCTACTGAGGCACTGTCTCAAAATAAAAATATAAAAAAGGGCTGGAGATTTCAGTCAGTGGTTAAGCACCCTGGGTTCAATCCCTGCTACCAAAATAATAGTACTAATAACAATAGAAATATTTTTAAGTGTTAAGTTTCTAATCTAAACATAAATCATGGAATCAGCCATTCCCTGTAGATTTTCTCTTCTTGGCTACCTTTCTCTTGGATTGTCACTCTAATTGTGAAACAAGAATTGAATATAATAAAACATATATGAACTTCTAATGCTAAGTTTGCAAGTCTTAATAGTTTCTTTTCAGCTGATATGTCTCAAAACATAAAAGAATACTTCTATCTTAGGAAATCTGACTTCTGCCTCTCTCTCTGATCTGAATTGTTGTATTAACGAATTTGTGGTATGCTGCTGAAGATCCATTTCTGACATCTTTACCAAGGAATCAGGGTCTGTCCTTAATACTTTTTTGGAATCCTGGCCTGAAGTCTCCTCTTTCATCTCAAAGATTAAAAAGGGATTAAAGATGAGTGATGGGTTTCCCTGGCTGGCTTTGGTAAATTTATGTGCTCACATAGCACATTAATTGTTTAGGTTTAACTCAAGACAAATACCTTCAGGTTTATGTTTGACAGTTGTATTTGTTAAATCCCAAAGCTGAGCTGAACCCTAAACACACCAACTTCTTGGCATCTCCCCCGAATACACACAGCAAATATATTAACTTAAATTGTACTTTAAAATGTCAGCTCAGCTTTTAGTCATGAAGCTATTAAAAGATTTCTTTTTATTTAAAAACTCTAAACTTGGAAATGAATGCTAAATTCCTCTCTTATCATTAAGTAATTCTCTTTCTAGTGATCATGTTTAGGAGAACTCGCCATTTAAAAAGCTTGTTTATTTTTCTTGTTCTATGTAACATGTAGGTCAGAATGGAGACATTCTAACATGATTATACTGATAAAAAATGTCCTGTTGTAAGTGGGTAATCATGTTAGGAAAATGGAAGTTATTATCTGTATTTCCCAGCACTTTTAAAGATTCTATTGCAACATTTATCTCAAACATGCAGGTATTTGTGCAGGGGAAATAAAGCCCAGGGAATCCTGGGCCGCTTTCTTCTGCTTCATCCTACCTTTTGGTGGATTTTGGTTTTGGATCTTAAGAGCCAATCTTGAACTAGTTGAGAGCATCAGTCCTTACGCAATCAGGTTGCTTGGAGGTGGCATTAAAACTCCGCTTGCTGGACCCCCCAGCAGGAAGTCTGACTCAGCAGACTCAGGATGCGCCCAGCCCTGTGCGCCTCCAACAGGTTCTCAGGTTATGCCGTGCTTAGTCAGGGGACCACACACTGAGAAGCTTTCAAATTTGAGAAATTAAGGTCTCCCCCAGGAAGTCACCAATGCAATTCATTTAACCCAATGAGTAATGTGCTTGCAGATTCATCCCTCTGAACTAGAACACTGACTCAGTGCGTACAGAAGTAAATCCCAGCCACAGTTGAGCCACCAGTACAGGTGGTTCTGGTGCTGGAGATGATTCAATCTGGTGCACGTGGAACAAAGGACTATTTGAATGGAGCCATCCTTCTGCCTTCTTAAAATGTAGTTTTTAATTTTAGTGGGTTTTTTTTTTGCTTAAGAGAGAAACAATTTTATTTAAGTTTTTCATGTGGTTTTCATTGCTCTGATACTTCATTGTGTATGTGGTTCTGGGGTTCAGCTGTGTCCTCCTGCATGCCAGGCAAGCCCTGTGACCATGGAGCCCATCACTCCAGCCCTAAATTTTAATTTTATTTTTTATCTATGTATACATTTATTTTACAGGATGTCCAAGGAAGGATCATTTGCGTGTGGGTGTATTCATGTTTTTTGCAGTAGAGAGACCAGGTTTGGAAAGTGTCCATGGTTACTTTTCTAACTAAATAAGGCAAGTTAGGATATTTTGTAATAACCAGGAAACAAATGTTAGCATATTGCACAAAGGGCTTGGGTCAGAGTTAATACTTCATTAGCTGTATTAACAAGTTAATATTTATATGTCATTAATTTTAAAACAATGCATAGAATCACTTTAATTCAAGAATCATTTATTTAAATTGTAAATGTCTGATATTATATTGCTATGTTTTATTTGAAATTTTACATTCTCTTTTGTCAATTTTTAGGTATCATTTCTTGAAATAGAATAGTGCTTTAAAAAACTCTAATGTGAAAACCGCTGTCTTTCAATAAACAATGTATCATATATATTTATTGTGATTAACACTAAGTTTGATCTATCTTGTTCCTTTTTATTTTCTGTTTTCTACTAATCATGTTTTTTATCTCTTTTCTGACCTTAATTTTTGACTTTTATGTAAAATTGAGGTCTATTCCTATTTTTTATTGATTTAGAAGACATTCATTCTATTTCATTTCTTTCAGTGGATTTCTTAAATCTTTGATCTTCATGTCTAGCAAAATATAATCTTGATATAAATTTTGATCTACTGTACATAAGAGTCTTAGGTCATTTGATCATCAAATTACCCTTATTTTGAGGAGGTAGTTTTAATTTATTGTTTATTCTTGTTTTTAAATGCCTTTTATAAGAGGTCTTTATTATTAATATTATTGTATTTATGCTTATTTTTATTTAGATTTCCTGCAAATTTTTACTGTTATCTTTTCTCTTTAAAACTGTGTGAGCCGGGCATGGGAGCCCAAGCCTGTAATCCCAGCACCTCAGGAGGCTGAGACAGGAAGATCACAAGTTCAAAGCCCGCTTCAGCAACTTAGTGAGGCCCTCAGCAACCTAGTGAGACTCTGTCCCAAAGTAAAAAAATAAAAAGAGCTGGGGATGTGACTCAGTGGTTAGGCACCTCTGGGTTCAATTCCTGCTGCCAAGGATTAAAGATAAATAAAACCGCATGAGACCGACTGAAGGGCCGGACAGTTTGCCAGCTGACAACACGGTTGGGTTGTGTGGTTGCTGTTGGAAGGCAGCAGTCCCCTGATCAGGGTTGGAGGACTCTGTTACTCATGGCAGCAGCAGCAGTCTTTTCTGATGGCCCGCTCTGTTCTCCAGGTCCCAAAGGGGCAATTCTCTGATTTCTTGGTGGTTTCGATTGTGGGCTATGGCCAGTTTTACTTGCCCTCTTGCTGAATTACGCATTATGTTTCCTTATGTGAAAACGCTTACGCCTAGGCAGTTTCCACCATGGGAACTCACATCTTGTTTCATTTTTTAAGGAAACTTGTGAATATGTTTACAAAAACTGCCACCATTAGATTTTATCCTCCTTACTATTAACAAATGAACTAATCCAAAGTATGGTAACTATTGGTGACAATAAGCCCTGAAGCGAAAAATTCAAAAATGGTCAAAGAAATTACTGAATACGTCATTGCAAATCCCTTATAGAAATTTTTCATTTGGACTAAAATGTTGTGATTGAGTTAATTGATCAGTAGATGAACATTTGTACCCTAGTTTATTTGTTTTTTTTTTTAAGAGACAAGGACAGTGAGAGACAGAGAGAATCAATTTTTAATGAGTGACACTTAATTGTGTACGTGGGTGCTGGGGTTTGAACTCATGTATTTGCGCATGCCGGGCAAGCACCGTAACCTCCAAGCCACCACTCCAGCCCCTGTGCTCTAGTTTTAAACTGATTTTGTTTCATATTATAACCACACCTCCTTCTGTCTTGTTTTCCTTATCTATAAAATTATGTGGTCAGAGGGTGTCTTGAGCCCAGGGTTTCATGCATGTTGGGGACATCCTCTAGCCCTGAGCCACACCCCAGAGCCTTGTCTCCTTTTGTGCTAGGCAGAAACATCATTGCAGAAGTCTATGTCTTGATCCCTGGAAGCTGTGAGTATAAGAGCTCACATGATGAGAGTGATTAACCAGACATGATTGGATTAAGAAGCCTGGATGAGGAGATGATCCTAGGCTGCCTTGGAGAATGGGCAATGTGATCGACCAGCCCTTGTGAGGGAGAGAGGAAGGCGGGTGTGCTGGGTATGGGAGCAGAGGCCACCCAGACTTGAAGTTCCACGGGGCCACCAGTGGAGGAGCACAAACATCCTCCAGGCACTGGACCAGGCTGGGACCCAGGTGTTACCAAGGGGCCTCCAGAAGGAAGGAAGACTTGCCGACACCTTGAGTTCAGCCCCTGGAATCGGTTCCAGACTTCTAATTTCTGAAATTGTAATAAAATAAATTTGTGATTTAGCCATTGAGATTATTGTAATTTGTTGTAACAGCGATAGGAACTGGATACATTCCTTCATTAGATTATCGTGATGATTTCAGATTTGGATAATAAGATAGTACCTTGTAATCTGAAGTACTATAGAAATGTTAATTATTACTAACAAAATTAAAGTGGGTGTTAACAACTCCAATTATGAGGATGAGGTCTGTTTCCAACAAAATCTAGATGAGAGTTGGGCTAGTGAGTCTTAGCAATTTTCATCAACTTTAATGGGGTTCCTCCCAAATGAATTAACAGAACCATTATAAGAAACCCCTGTGGGACTAATCTGAATTAATTTTTCAATTTTACCTCCAAAACAGTCTCTAAATCATAAATTAATAGGAAGCAATAATTCTCCTGAGATGAGCAACTGTGTAAGTTAGCAGTCCAATGGCTTTGCACACAAATGGACTGAGAATTAAACCATCTTGGCTGGTCAAAAAAGTTTAAGACCAAGAAGAACTTGTAATATAAGTCATAGTCCACTGTGGTGTAGTTCCAAGGATAAATGAATGAAGTGATGTCACCTGCAGCTATCTAGCTGCAGCATTTTCCAGCTCAAGGAAGAATTGACTTGTTCTTTCTTTCGCTAATTAACCCTCCTGAGAAAATATAATGGTGCTGTTTATTGGAAACAGACCATAAAGGTAAATCCAACTGGTACAAATTACTAGAGATTACCCCTTGTTAGCCAGTGCTTTTCTCTTTGGGGCACTGGAGAAATCTTCTCATTCAGGAGCAACCCTAATTGAAATGCATGTCAGCTGATAAGTCTGCTTTCAACTTCACCTGGCTGGCCTAGGACTTACTTTCATGCTTCTGTTTTTGATGGACAGGACTTTGCCTTTCACCTCACTTTCTACCAGAGGACAAGTTCCTACCCCATCCCAGGGTTTTTCACCAGCTTGATCTTGCTCCTCTTCGCAGGTGAGCACCACAGGCTGATCCCCAGGCTGGGGCAAGGGAGCCCTTGCTCAGTGTGAATTCAGAGCCTGCTCTTCTGTTTTTTAATTCTTTGCATCTTAACTACTCTTCTTCATTTTCAGTTTCAGATGCATGGCTACACCTACTGCAACATTGCCCTTGCCACTCTCTAGTAGAATTTGGTATCTGTCTCATAGTGAGACTCCTGCCAGAAAGTTCCATCCTCTGCTGCTGAATCAGACGGTAAGTTCCATCCAGGGAGGGCCCAATCTCCTGTGCTTTTCTTTCTGTTTCCTGTATAGTCCCTTAGAATTGGTCAGGTTTTCTTTTACAAGCTTCCCTCAGTTCCTTTAAAATACGATAGTTCTGCTCCGTCCAGTTGGAAACTTCAGTATAAGATTGATGAAATCATTGGTTTTCTGGATTGCTGTAGGCTTCTGGAAAGGCAGGGGAATAAGAATGGTTGAATAGTGGACCATAGGACCTTGCCACCTACTCCAGCTCAGAAACTGAAGAAGATAGCCCTTTTGCCCGGGCTTAGACCAAGGCTTTCCATTCTCATTGGGTGATTCTCAGTGGGTCTGTGATTCTGCATTTCTAATCATCTCCAGAGCATGCCCATTCCTCTGCCTCTACCTTGAAGAAGACTCTAAATGAATCCGAAACAATCAGCCTTCTGATTGCAATTTTATTTTATTTCATTTTATTTTGGTACGAGGCATTGAACCCAGAGATGATTAACCACTGAGCCACACCCCCAGCACTTTAAAAAAAATTATTTTACTTAGAGATAGGGCCTAGCTAAGTTGCTGAGGCTGGTCTTGAACTTGTGATTCTCTTGCCTCAGCTTCCCGAGTTGCTGGTATTATAGGCATGCACCACCACACCCAGCTTGGTTGTGATTTTAAATATGCAATCAATTCATGTAATTTTTTTGTTGTTGTTGAAATGCATACCAATAAATTTGTAATCAGTTTTGGAATGCTTAGGAGAATTTTAAATTTGCTGCATTTGTAAGCTTAATTTATTTAAACTTTAAAGATTTGTTCATCACTTGGAAAGATTTTGCTTGTTAAGAATATAAACTTAGCCAATCAGTCATTTGAAGCAGGGTACTTTGGTTTATAAATGCAGTTTTAAATTTTAAAGGGATTTAATTTACTAAGTTTTTAATGAGACTGGTTTTTTAAGGGGAATGTACTTTGTGTTACTTGAGTTGATCAAACGCTAATCCAAGTTTCCTGTAAAAGCTGCTCTATTTTATATAACATGTACTACATTTATAAATAGGCAAGAAGATTTACAAACTGAACTTAATGACTTAGGGCAAATTATTTTGTTTTACTTTAGTAAACAAAAAATAAACTTAAAGCACAAATAATCCTAGCTCTTATGAAGCAAAAGAGGGCCTTGGGTAAAAGTCTGCATGGCACACTAGTAACAATTCACCATCTCCATCAAGGGTCTTTGGTTACATCTAACTTTCTCTGGACAGCCACGCCTTCCTGTATGGCCAACTGCTCGGGCTCGGGTGGACATCTGGGAGCACCCTTCCGTCTGTTTCAGGGTACCTTGCTTCCTTTGTCCTCAGTCCTTTGGTCCAGGTTCAGTTCCATCTGGTTTTCCACTGTGGAGATAACAGGGAATTTGGGTTCATGGGGATGGGATAAAGAATATGATTAAGGAAGGTAAAATATCTGTAAGACAGTAAGATCTCAATTTTCTAAGCTAAAAATATTCTTTGACTCCTTTCTATGCCTTGAGTTTCATTATAGTCTTCTGTTAATCTCCTTTGAATATCATCTACTCTCCAAATAGGGGAGCCTAAGTACAGGCTTTGGGACATTTCCCAAGATGGGGTGGGGGGGTGTAATATGGAGCCCTCTTCGCTGGCATTCCAGGGAAGTAAGTCAGAATTTTCTCCACCGCTTACTTCTCTGTGTCAGTTTCACATTCAAGAAGATGACTATTTGAGTTTTCTTTTCATTACAGCAGCAAAAAAAGACCTGACAAGAACAATGTTAGGAGGAAAGTTTTATTTTAGGGCTCACAGTTTCAGAGGTCTCAGTTCACAAAAGGCCGGGTCAATGGCTCGAGGTGAGGCTGAACATCGTGGTGGAAGAGTTTGGCAGAGATAAGTGGGTGAAGGCATCACATCAGGAAAGCAGGGAGAAACTCTATGCCAGATTAATATATATATATATATAATATATATATATTAATAACATGTATTATATATATTTATATATTATATATATAAATATTCCAAAGGTACAGCCCCAAAGACCCACCATCTCCAGCCACATCCCTACCTGCCTTCAGTTGCCAGTTAATCCCTATCAGAGATTAACTACCCTTCCCCTCCTCTCCTCTCCTGCTCCTCCTCCTCCTTTTCCTTTCTCTCCCCTAGCAGGAGCCCCATCTCATCGCCAGGTGACTGGGCTCTGGAATTAGCAAGCTCACTTACACCTGGTACCTTGGATGCGTGTTAAATTGAGACCCTTCTTCCAACTTTTTTGCTTTTGGCTTCCCAGTTTGCCTTTCATTTTCTGTGAACCTGACCCTTGTCTTGAACCTCATGAAGATTAGCAGTTGTTTGGTTCTTTGGAAGTTTTAGTTTCAGTTAATAAACCATAACTTACCAAAAAGTCCTGAAAATCCACCTTGCGTATCTGCTTCTAACCAATCAGGCTACTGGGGGGGAGACATGGGATCCGCCCACCTGGAAGTGGGATGGTTTCTGGTCTTGTGCTCCCAGCATCTGGACATTACGCCCTGGATGTGAGTGTCAGCCCTGATTGAAACTCAAGGTCCCTCAACTACTTGAACTTTATTATTTCAACTGCTGGTTTTCCCTGGGGGCAAGTCCTGCCACCTGGTTAGTTTCCTCATACCTAGCCCCTTCCATTCCTTTCTGTCATTACCCTTCCTCCTGCCCTGCTTGAGCTCCCAGGGTGCAAAGAACCCGGTTGAGTTATTGCTATGCACATCCGCAGTTCAATTATAATTGATGTTCATAGGCATGTCCCAAAGTCACTCTAGGAGCTAAAGGTGCCTTCTAAATCATCAAGGAAAGAATAAATTACGTTCAGTAAAATTTTATTGTTCCCATATTTTCATTCTTTAAAACCTATTATTCTATATAGGAAATATGTTTAACTCTGTATTAATCAGATTCACCAATAGCCCATTCCTGCATATCTGAAAATTTACAGCCTTAGGAAAAATCTGAATGATTAAATATTTCATTCTATACTCAGATATTTGATGTCATGTACACATGTTTCAGACCGAGTTTAGCGTAGCAGGAAGGGGATTCCTAGCAGATGAGCTCTCTGTGTCTTGGCTGCTCAGGCCAAGAGTTGCCCCCATCTGCTGGTTCTTTGATTGCTTCCACAACTACAGGGTGAATTCCTTTCATTCTTTGAAGAATTTTCACCTTGTCCATCATCTCCTCCTCAAATGTTTCCTCCTTGGCAATTCCCACTGAGGGACCATCGAATCGTGGCAGCCAGAAGAGCTCAATAACTCTTGCATGCATGGCCGTGCCCCTGTTCAGGCAGTCGGACTGCAGGAGTGGCTGTAGCCAATGAAATGGTGAATAGACTTCCTCATCGTCACTTCTGAGCTGAAGCATTTCAGAGAACATGTGCCATTTCATTCTCTTGCTTTCATTCTCAATGCTGCACATTGAGATATAGACAATAAAACAAACTCCTTGTCGTTGTATGGAGACTCCCTGAGCTACAGCTGTGCATGCATTAGAAATGCAGGTTTTTTGTTTGTTACCATGGAAACACTGGGGTTGTTATTGCAGTCTAGCATCATTGCTCCTAATTAATGCACATGCAGCTGGTCCCTCCATCACTGTGTGCCCTCCGTCCCTTGACCTCTTCTTCTCCAGTGATCTTGCCTATTGTTTCACCCCGCTTATCCATTCCCATAGTTGCATATTGGTTGTTGCCAAGGACTGTGTCCCTTGGATAACTAAATCTTAAGCACCTTCCTGTCCCATCACCATCCCTTGTGTTTCTTACTTGCCTCTGCTGGCATTCCAATTCCAATAATTTTGCAAACTCCTAGCTTTTTCTGCTCCCTGATACACATATCCTAATTTCTCTCCTTGCTCTGGTTAGATTGCCTAGTTTATCACTATTACCACTCCTGTGGACATGACTGCAATTACTTTGCCTGCCCTCCCTTCTTGGCTAAACTCCAACCAAAGCTAGATCTAAATTTCTTGAAGCATACTTATTTGTGAACAGGAAAGTGAACATAGGTAGGAGGAGAAAAGCATGGGCTCCTCTGAGTGGTTCCTAATTATGATCTAGTTATTTCTAGTATATTCCTCCAAGTTCTCTTACTTTCATACCATCTTGAAGGAGTGTTTAGTTTCTTCTGCTCTCTCCTTATTTCCCATCACTTCTCCATTTCATTCATAGAGTTTGCTTCTTATTTTACTGGGAAAATGTGAGCAATTGTAAAAACACATCTACCACCAAATTTAGCAAACTACTGGCCACCGTATGTATCTGCTCTGCCTCTTCTGCAATTTCAGGTGAACTGCCTTGCTCCTAAGGACATTTCCATCACCAGGGTGCTAGATCTCCGTTTCTATGCCTCCTCAATCCTGGAGTCCTTCAAGCGTCTCTTTTCCCTGAAATATAAATGTCCCTACTCTCTCAGATCAACCTGTTAGCATAAAATCAGGCTCCGATTTCTCCTGCCTTAGAAAGGAAACCAGAAACTCCCTGCACAAGCACATGTATCCCTGCTGCCCTCTTCTCTGTTCCCCCATGGCTTGTCTTGTAATGGCAGCCTGCGGGCCCTCCCTCTGCTTCCTCCCACGCTCGTCCAGGTAGTTGTGTGTGCATCTTATCAAGTCAAGCTCTTCTCCAACTTCCTTGCAGCCTAGTCCAAGCATGGATTTTCTACTTTCATCTTACTCCATTTTTCCCCATAGTTGACCACTTCAACTTGAAGTGCTGTCTTGGCTAGGATCCCAAGGCATGACTCTGTTCCTTCTGTCCCACTGCCATTTCCTCCTCTAGACCTCTTGTCCTGTTGAGCAGGTCACAGGCTCCCTTTTCCTGACTTCTATCTGCCCTAACTCCCTAGACCATCTCTTTTGCTTCGCTGGCTTTAAAAAATGTCTATAAAATGACCACTTCCAAATACATCACCACCCCAGACTCCATATTCAAACTCCACAGACACCTGGGGGAAGATGAGCTTGTGACGGGCGCAGAGCTCCCCGACTTGTTTGTTGCTGTTCTCTGTGTCAACTGAAGCGCAAGAAGACAACTTCTGCCATGTAAGCTGTAAAGCAAGCCCTAAAATATTTTAATGTTTTTCCGTGTTTTTAAGGCAATTGAATATCCTGAGAGATGAGGAGAGCCCAATTATCCTCACAAATGCAAAAGCAGTAAGACAGAATGCAAGCGGTTTGTTTCCCTGTATCCTTCCTGGACAGGCACGAGGTTGGCTTTCTCTGTGTTGTTTTACAGGCCCCATGCCTGCTCTGTCTGTCGGAGCACGGGGGTCGTCCTCACTCTTTTTCTTTTAACCAACTTTCCCCACAGCTCTGGGGCAATGCAAAGAATATAAGTTATAAGAACCCATAATCTTTTTTTTTTTTTTAAAGAGAGAAGAGGAATCAATTTTATTTAGTTTTCCATGTGGCTTTTTTGCTCTGACACTTTGCTGTGTACACAGTGCTGGGGTTTGAACCCATGAAGAACATAGACTTGAGGCAGATTATAATATAAGTAATTGGATTGCTATTTCAATAGTTAAGGCAGGATACAGTATATCAGGTTTAAAACCTGGGCTCCTGAATAGTAATTTTGAAAATTGATGTTGGTCCCTACTCTCCAGTAGTATTTTTTTTAAGAGACAAGGACAATGAGAGACAGACAGACAGTGAGAATTAATTTTTATTGAGCTTTTCACATGGCTTTCATTGCTCTGACACTTAGTTGTGTACGTGGATGCTGAGGTTTGAACCCATGGATTTGTGCTTGCCGGGCAAGCACCGTAACCGCTGAGCCACCTCTCCAGCCCTCTCCAGTGGTATTTCAATCTTAATTTTCTTGGCTTGTCATGGAAAAACTTATAAGAGCCCAGGGAGGGATGCAAAATTGTAGCATCCCTGAAAATCAGGGAATATGGCCAATCATTGTCCAGGATGTTGGAGCTTGAATTAGTGAAGTTTAGACAGAGCACTTACATCAGGCAGAATGTGAAGGTCCTGGACTAGAAATCATGTACCTGCAAGCAGGTAGTGGCTTTGACTGAGTCACGTTTCTGTAGTTGTTAGTTGCCCCCTCTCAATAATAATGACATCATCTTTAGTGTTTTGGGGAAGGTCTTTTAGGTCTACCACTTAGTTTTTCCTCCTGTATCTTTACTAAGTTGGAGGGGAGTAAAGGAAAATTTAGATCTTCCTTCCTTCCTTTTTTTTTTTAATCATATTCTGAACTTTGCCAGGCTTATTCATGTGGCTTCCTCCATTTCTGGAAGAAAGCAATCCCTGTCTTTATGTCCTCTCAAATGGAGTCTATGCTTTTGCTAATATTCTGGTTTTACCAGCAAACAGAATCCTCTCCTTTGGAAATGCTTCTTCTGGCTCATGAGCCATCTAATGCTCTTGGTTCCTCCATGTTCTTAAATCATTCATCTCCCCGTTTGTGGCGAGTATGAAATCAAGCTGCTTCAATGCTCAGAAGTCTCCTGGTTGTCATGTGTGATTGGTCCTGGACTCAGGCGTGTCACACAGCTGAGCCAGCAAGTTTTTTCCTATAATTGTTCAAACTGGAGAAAGGAAAGAAAAAGGCTCTTCCCCACTTGTAAAGCAATGAGGAAACAGGAAGCAGGTGGCTTTGCAAGCCTTTGTCCCCAGCTACATGGAGAAAGCTGCAGGGAGACAGGAAGCGACACAATGAGAGCCAGGAGAGGAGGAGAGGGGGCCTGGCAAATCCAAGCTTCCCTCCACTTCCTGCAGTTCCTTGAGCCTTCCAGCCTTCACTTCAGCTTCTTGGAGTTTGAGTTTCTGTTGCAACAAAGATTGATTGCTGATATTTGTTTTGATGCCCCATCGGACATGGAAATTTGTAGTAAAGTGGTAGTCATCCCACCCCCCACCCTTTTCTCTCCTCTGCTTTTCGAGTTGTCGTCATAATTGAGGACACGTGGAAGGATTCTGGTATGAATTAGCATCAATCATATTTACAGCTGCTCACTGTGATCCTACCCTTTCATGCCCGCTTCTTCCACAGTCCCTGCTCCCTGGCCACAGTGAGGACTGGACCCAGGGAGCTCTTCTCATGTCTTTTAAGGCTCTGGGCTCAGATTTTAGACCAAGTTATGAACACATAACTCAAACCAGACCAATAAAGGCCTTTTCCTGGATATTTTTTCAAACTGGATCAGAGAAGATACCACTGAGACTCTTGGGCCACTGAGTTGCTATCTTGTGAATCTTGTATCTACCATGTACTAGATTGAGAAAGTGCATTATCAGTGAAGGAGAACTGGGCTCACAGGTGAGGAGGATGGGTATTTGGAAAGAAGAGTCCTTGTGCTGTGGCGCTTGTGACTCTGGCCATCACCGGCTGGCACTGGAGGTCAGCTGCCACAGGCTGAGTTGCTCAAAGCACACGCTGACTTGGGGTCTGATCTATGCGTATTTCAGGGATCGATGTATTTGGTTACCATCGTGATGGTAGCACAAGCTGTCTTGGAGCCATGAGGTCTCAGCTTTGTCTTCGATAAATTGAGGGATTTCTGTTCTTATTTGGGAGGCACAGGCCACTTCTGCAGAACTCAGAGTTGCAAACACTTCCGAGGCTCTAAATTTTAGTGCACCTTTATCCACATTGCCCCATCCCAAATGGATAAGTCCTATTGTCCCCACCAGGTCCTGATCTCTATCCAGCTGCCTGCCTTGGTTGGTGGCTTCCCTTTGCAGGACTTTGACTGCTCTGTTAAGCCAGAGTATGGTCCTGTTTTCCTCTCCTCTGTTGCAGGAAGGGGGTCTCTTGGCGAGAGACCCCAGAAGCCCTCTGGCTTTCACACTTGACTTCCATTGGCTGTCAATCATGTAAGCCATTTTTTATTAACTTTTCCTAGAAGAATGGTTCCCATTGGGAGGTGCCAAGTCCAACAGCATTAGCATCATCTTGGAACTTGTTAAAAATGTCAATTCTCTGGTTCTACCTTAGAACTTCTAAACTAGAAGTATTGGACTGGGGCCCAGAAATGTGTGTTCTTTCAGTTGTCCAGGTGATTTTGAGGTATGCTTAAATTTGAAAACCTCAGTTTTTGAATGCAGTGTCATTTAGCAGCACCCTGAGGATCACACTGCGCTCTTTCTTCTGATGTTCCAGTGCCTCTATTGGTATACTGTCCCACTGTGTCACTGCTGAGTTTTGACAGCTGGACCTCTACCAGATGCTGCTTCCTAGTGATAGAGTGCCAGGCTAGTTTATGTTAGGATTCTACTAGTGGCCTCCAGATGAATCCTGACTAATCTACCTGAAACACCTAGTGAGTCCCTCTGGGGAGTGTACCCTTTATGGCCATTATTAGCAAGAATCAGCACCAGTATAGTCATACTCTACCCTCCGGTCGACCAAGTGCTGGCTTTGCATGATTGTAGCAAGAAGGCTGTGACAAGACGGCCAGGCTGAATCTACCATGGTGCCTATGGCTTTCTGAGTATGTGAATAGTATTTCATTTTCCTTACATGATGATGTGAGGCATAGTGATGTGAAATAAGGAAGAAAGTTCCCGTTGCTTGTGCTGCGAAATGCTCTCATTCTCTCATTGTGTTTAATTGAAACTTGCTCCTGTCGTCTCGCGGGGATTGAGCAGATAAAGAGCTGTCCTCAGACTTCCTCAGAGACCCTTTCTGCAGGATGTGCTGTCACCAGGATGACACAATCTATCCACAAAGCATATGACAGTGTTCAGTGGTAATACTCTTCCCATTCTCTCTGGGCATGGATGCTGTTTCCAAATGACACACTTGATCCTATCATTTTGGCAGTACTCACATTCAATACCAATCACTGCTCCCAACTAACTGTGACTTCCTTCGGCTGTTAAGACAGATGAACAGATTTTTCCATTGCACACTTCGGGTATTTTGCAGCTACATTCTGGATTTCTACATCTGTAAAATTGAAATTTTTAGTCCTTAATCTAGTAGACATTTTGATTGTAGCTATTGTGACTGATCAACCAGAAAACATTTGTTTAAATGCGCAATTTGAGATTAATATTGGTAGATGTAATAGCAGAGAGAATATATACAACATAGTTTAAAATAGACATGGTCTTGTAATTTGAGTTCCCTGGATTCTGGGAGTGGAATGGGAATTCTTGGAATACTGACTTAGTGAGGGGCACACTCAGAAGCATCCTGCAAGGGAGTGAGGGGAGTGAGGGGAGGAGGGTAGGGCAGGGAGTAAGGGTAGGCAGAGCAGTGGTTTCAGTAGACCTCTAGGCTGAGGTTGCTCCCATTGCAGAACCCTGGGCTTTTTCTACGCAGTAGATCTGGGCCCTTTTACAATTTATCTGAGTTGGCTATGGGTTGCCCCAGGAGGGAAGGGCACAGCATGCCAGCATGCCAGACCTCTGGGGAAGATGGCAGATGGATGCTTTGACAGCTGACACCTGTCTGGTGAAGGAGACTCAGGGAAACAAAGCATCTTGCATGTGAAAACTTTTATCATTTGTGAAACCAATTCCTACATTAAATTCCTTCTACTTGAAATACCTAGAGCAACTTTTTTTTTTTTTTTATGGAATCACCATGAGATGAATTCCAGAATTGATCATTAGGCACTGTTACACACTTAGAAAAAGATGCATAGTGTTCTACCTCTGATCTTTAGTATGCATTGCAGAGAGAGTTTTTGGAATTTGATTCTTTTCTCATATAACCTTATATCCATCATTTGAGACAGAATGAACATATTTCTGATTCTTGCAACCTGAGAAATTTCAGCAAAACTCAGGCAATGACCTCTAAGAGAAAAACACTCTTATCAAAAAAGTCGAGTGACTTAATCAGACTCTCACGGAAGGTTTAAGTAAATAGCAGATTCTAGCAGCAGTCTTCATGGGTATTTATCCCATGTTCCCATTTATCAGCTGGAATTCTTATGCTGGGCCCCAGTAAGAAGAGCACACTCTGTTGCAACGTGGACTTATTGCACTATTTCTTTACAATCATAATCTTTTTCCAAGTGGAGGTGCATGCCTGCAAACTCAGAGACTTGGAAGGCTGAGGCAGGAGTATAGCCAAGTTTGAGGCTAGCCTTAGTAACTTATCAAGGCCCTAAGCAACTTAAACCCTGTCTCAAAACAAAAAATAAAAAGGTCTGAGGATGTGACTCAGTGGTTAAATGCCCCTGGGTTCAATTCCTGGTACCAAAAAAATAAAAATAAAAAAGATTATAACCTTTTCAATAACTGAAACAATAGAGTTGGTCAAGGTCATTATCCACATTTTTCAGGCTTAACCTCACAGTATTGTTGTATCAGGATCATGGAAAAATCTTGAAAGGAAGCCTGATCTTTTGGTAGGTGGCCTGGTCAATTTGGGGACAAGACTTGTATAATTTTTTGAAGATCCCATAGGTGATAATGAATCACATGCAAAGCTGAGAAATACTGGTACTGATTGGTAGAATGACACAATGTCTTTCAACATTTTTCCTCAATGATTACCTTAGCATTGTGTTAGGTTTTCTTGCTTACGTTGATACATGATATTAAAAGCACATTTGGAAGAATAATTAAGTTTAAATGAATGACTGGCACCAGATGACATAAAAGATTCTGTCATCCATTCTATGGGATAGTGATGAATAGGTCATGTGAGTCCAATGCCAGACCAAAGTCCAGTCCAGAGGAAGGTGGTGGTGCAACTATCCCAGACCACTGTGTTCCAGAAACATCCTCCCCAAATTTTCCAGACAGTTGTTGCAATGCCATGTGGGAGACATCCTCATTAAATCACACAGTGGGAGAATGCATGGGACGGGCTGTGGTACAGCTAGCTCACGGTAAGCTTACTGCAGTGCAATTCTTCTGGACGGGAGTGGGGACAATCCACGCTAAGAGCTGCACGTCATGGCAGTAGTGACCAAACGCTGGCGGAGCAGAAGCAGCATCTGAGAGACTGCCAAGGCTGGCAGAAGACTGGTGAGGAAGAGGAGCAATCAAAACTCCGGGGTGGCCAAGGAGAGCGATGAGTCACGGTGGTTTGATTCTTTGTGCCAGGGGCAGGCCAGCTGCAGCAACCACTCTGCGATCCAGAGAGGGAGGGGACAGGAGTCCTGATGAGTCGTCTGCTTGCATGGCACGTGCCAACCTCTAAAGGAGTCCATTGGAAAGAAATGAGAGAGCTGGGGATTTGGAAGCACAGGGGCTTCTTTCCCACTTGCCATTACCCTGGTAATGGCCTCATCAGATTGGTGGTCTTGGGAAAAGCAGTATACAAGAGATGGTGGAGCTGGAGCTTCCAGAAGGGCAGAAGAGGGAACGGTACCAGGGTGTGAGCCTGGGAGTTCCCACAACAATTCTGGAGCTTCCTGTTTTCCTAACGTGGTTAGTCTTTTATGTCCTTCTCTCTTTTCAGTTGAGGTTCCTCTCTTACTAAAGGCAAATTGAAAAATTATTATATCACTGGATTTTACTTAAATGACAACTGATTCCAATGAGCTGTGTAATGTTATTCATTTCGAAATTAATGGCACCATGGCCATTCAATAGACATTGCACTAACTTATTTGGAGTTGTCTGCACAGCTGTTTGTTCTCATTTTCTATTTATGGTATAAAAGCATAAGGTGAGTGAGATAAATCATTTCATGTTGATGAGGAAAGTAAGGAAAAGATTCTGCAGTTTTTTCCCTGGGCTTTTAAGGCTGTCAATGAAAAGACTTCATGGCACATGCTTCTTTGAGATAACATGCATTTTGCGCCACTGTCTCTCCCCTCGTCCCGGGGGTCTCTGCCTTCACCCCTCAGCTCTGGCTCTGAGGAATGTCTTATCTTTTCCTAACATGCATCCTGCCATGTTATATTTCTTAAATGAGTGGAAACCTTATTTAAACAGGGGAGAAATAGAAAGATCACCTCACCTGTTTAAATGGCTGTAGGAGCATGCTTTGGTCATCGTTAAAAATGTTTACTTGGCAAATTCTACTGGTGTATGAATTACTGTGTAAGAATTCCACCATCATAGTTATCAGGGGATGGAAATATTGTTAAGTGACTATTTCCTCAGGTATTTTAAAATTCACGGTGACAGTTTAATAAAATGAAAAAGGAATTGGTTTTGGAGTTAAAGATTAATTTTGAGTGTAGGTTTTCCATTTATGTCTTGTGTGACCTTGGGCAAATTATACGACCTTGTTAGGCCCTCAGATGCTTCATTTATGAAATGAAAGCAAACCTACTTTGTTGAGTTGTACCGAGAAAGAAATACAAGATAAAAGCTGCTCAAAGGATACCTGATACACAGCAGATTCATTTTAAAAAATTGGGAGGGTTTCTTTTAATCTTTTAATTTTTGTAATTTTAAATCTTCAACTTGAGACTTGTGGTATTTCATTATGCAGAATTTTTTTTAAATAAAGAGAGGGAAAGTATGTGTGTGTGTGTGTGTGTGAGAGAGAGAGAGAGAGAGAGAGAGAGAGAGAGTTATTGGAAGAGAGAATGGATTTTATTTAGTTTTTCATGTGGTTTTTGTTGCTCTGGTACTTCATTGTGTATGTGGTGCTGGGGTTCGAACTCATGTCCTCACTCATGTTAGGCAAGCACGGTAACCACAAAACCATCTCTCTAGCCTCTATGTAGAAGTTTAAAGTTGTCTTTGTTTGCATCTTCCGAGGGTGCATCAAATGTGAGTTCTCTTAAGGTAACTGTTGACAGGGAACTTCATGAGAACACAATGGTGGAGCCCAGGAGTCAGGAGAGTCACCTGGGCTCTGGGGTTCATATTTTCTCTGGCACTTTGATGGCACAGCATCATTTTTCCATTTGAACTTCAAAACTTCCAAGTGGTAGCAAAGAGAGAGTATTTTCCATTTTCAGGGAACAGTTCAGAATTTATATTTTTGAAAGGACTAAATGGGTGGCAGGCTTCTGAGTACTTGCAAAAACAGTTTAATTAAGAAAGAGACAAGTGGGGCTAGAGTGGTGGCTCAGTGGTTGAGGCACTTGCCTGGCATGTGCGAGGACACAGGTTCGAATCCCAGCACCACGTACACAACAAAGTGTCAGAGCAATGAATGCAGCATGAAAAACTAGATAAAATTGATTCTCTTTATCTCACACAGTCCCTCCTTCTCTCTCTTAAAAAAAAGAAAGAAAAAAGAAAAGAAATAGGTATGTAATTGGCATTTAAAAAAGACATACGGATGCAAATATAAGATGTTTGCCTTTTACTTTTGCAGAATGTTGAGTCCCTACTGCTCAAGATGCACATAAACAGCCTCTCCTGGGTGGGAAAATATCATTATGATATCACCCTGGCTGGAGGGTCAGCTGGGAAACCAGCTGGGGCACAGAATACCTGTTGCTGTCCTTCACTTTCCTCTAAATAAGGTACATTCCATATTTTGAACAGAGCACCTGTCATTTCCTAAGTTTAAAGAGAATCCCGGTTGAGGATCAGTGTGATGTGGTAAAAGATATGAGCTTGGGGACACGGAGACTTGATTCAGCTCTGAGCAGAGGCCACCACCAGCTGGGCACACATGAGGAGGTCGGTTCCCATCGCCGTCTGGGAAAGGGGTCGTGCCCTTTGACTTGCACTGGTTGTGGGAACTGAATGAGATTGTGCATGTCGAAGTTTCTGGATCATCATGAAGTGTCACTTTCTAGTGATGGTATTCTTATGTATAATTTTAATGGTTCAGAAGAGCCAATCTCATGAGGCCGAGGAGGTTTGGAGCCTCCCAAAGAAACCTTTTAGGATTTCTGTGAAATAAGATCATGAACATATGGAGTAGATTTCCAACTTGACACTGTGGCCTCAGGATTAAGATGAAAATTATTGACTTTTACCCACCCTGGAAAGTTTGACAGGAGTTCAACACATTTGACCCTTTGCAAGCCTGACAGGGTTTGCCAACACCGAGCAGCCAGGAAGTGTTAGACAGAGAAATAGATCTGCGTCCAAGTCTTCGCAATCCGTCTGATTTAAAGTCACACACGGGGGCCTCTGTGAGAAAGACCAGCACCCTCCTCCATACTGTGGCCATTTTCTCCCCTCCACATCTGCGTTTCTGGTGGCGCTTTTTAGAGATTAAATCACTAGCTCAAGCAAAGCATTTTCTTGTGTTACTCCTTAGCTCATTCTCAAAATTATGCTGCAGTTGGATGAGGTTCAGTTGCTTCTGCGAGATGGCTGTTTGACTTTGGGATTCCATTCACATGACTTTACCCTTCGTAAGTCATAGATGGTCATTAATAATAAATGCTGTCAAGAGCATGTTATGTGAAAACTCATATTAAGAGGCTGCACTTCTAAGGCTGGACCTATTAGGCTGCAGGAAGACATCAAAGTTATAAGGAAACTTATTGCCTCTCAGAATTATGCTCCTTGGTCTCCTTCTCAATCTTTCTTATGAGACTTCTCATGGTAACACAGCTGTGTAATAGAATTACAGATTTAGAAAACGAAAGAACTGAGAGTTCATTAGTCCAACCTTCTAACTCTACTGGTAAGATAATGGATGAAAATATTTTCTTTGAAAGGAGATTTTAAAAACATACAGATTACATTAAAGATAAGCAGACTGGGTTAATATCTAAAAGGATACTTGGGCCGAGGCCAAATTAAAGATTAAGAAATTAAGTTGCTCAGGAGTCCATTGGAAATGGGACAATAAAGTGTGACTTGGCACAACTAATGTTGGATATCAGCCCGTGAAGAAAAAGCTCAGTTTCCCTCGTCGTGTGATCCAGTTATTCAACTTCAAAAAGTCCTAGTGCTTTCTTTTGTCTCACAAATGATGATGAGGTCACTGCTGTGTAGGGATGAAGGAGGTGTTACAGAAAATACGCAAAGCAGCTCAGGCGAGCCTAGCCGAGTGCACCTCAGTTGACAACCAGGAACACTTGTGATGACAAAAATAGTCTGTAAATCCAAATCACGGGGGTCCACAAAGACCATGCTCTTTGGGACACAGAAAATGATCATTCTAAATGCCCTACAACTGGCCCAGGAGTGTAGACCAACCATAAAGAATGTGAATGAATAGAGATCCGGCTTACTCAGTGTTAACGAGCTGACATGGGGTCACACCAAGCAGTGCCAGCCACAAAGCGACAATGTGATTGTGACCATGTTAAGTCCAGTGGGAGAGGAACTGCATTTGCATCCGGGGGCTGCTACTTCCTGTTTGTGCAACCTTGACCAAATCATCTCATCACTCAAAACGTCAGTCTCATGACTATAAACTGGTGATAATCATAGTTCCTTTCAGGGTTGTCGTGAAGATCGTGCAAAGCAACTCGTGAAAAATGCTTACCCTTGTGCTGGACACTCACTCTCACACACTCCTACATACACATGTGAAGTTGACCCGAAGCACACATAACAGAAAATTTGTGATCTTAGCCATTTTTAAGTGCATAGTCCAGTAGTGTTGTGTTCATTCTCTCGGCGTGGCCACCATCTGTCTCCAGAACTCTTCTCATCTTGCAGAACTGAAACTCTGAACCCATTAAACAACATCTCCTCGTCCTCCCCTCATCAGGCCCTGGACACCATCATTCCTTTTTCTTCCTCTGAACTTGACTGCTCTAGCCACCTCTTGGAACTGGAACCATGTAGCATTTGTCCTTTGGGGACTGATTTTATTTCATTCATTATAATGCCCTAAAGTTTACCGATGTTTACATACGTCCCTTCCCTTTCAAGGCTGAATAACAGTCCCTTGTACATTAATGTCGCATTTGGCTTGTCCATTCTTCTGTTGATGAACCCATGGCGGTTGCTTCTACCACTTGGCTATGGTGAGTAGTTGCTGCTACAATCACGGGAGTGCAGGCAACTCTTTGAGACCCTGATTTCAATTCTTCAGGGGTATAGATCCGAAAGTAGAATTGCCAAGTCATATGGTAGTTCAGTTTTTAATTTTTTTGAGGAACTGCTGAACTGTTTCCCGTGATGGTTGCTCCCATATACATTCCCACCAACAAAGAATGAAGGCTCCAATTTCTCCACCTCCTCATGGACACTTGTTTTTATTTTATTTTGTATTTTGTTAGTAGCCATCCTAATGGATGTGACCTAGATAACTGTATTTTAAAATATCAACTCTATATTATTTTATTATGTGTATGAATGTTGCTATGGACCATGCCTCAGGATTCCCATTGCCCACGGTGCTGGGAGTGATAAATCCTAGGGTAGCCCAAGTCAACTCTAGGACTGAGGAGAGGGGCATTTTCCGTAGGTGAATGTCTGTGGGCACAGAAGGCTAAAAGATGCAAGAATGGGGAAGAGTGGGCAGAAATGTGCTCATAGGAGGAAATAAGAAAACATCAAAGCTGGACATATTTCCACAAATAAATCTATTTTTAAAAATTGGGGCATGGTAGACAAAGAAAATTTGAATTTGGTCAGTGCCTGCTGTATGCATGTGTTGGAATATCACACTAAATCTCCATTAATTTGTATAGTTAATACATGCTAATCAAAAATAAAATTTAGAAGAGTTTTGATTGTTACAATGGTGGAACATTTCTCTTTGGGATACAGCTGAGACTGGGCCCACTTTGAGGACCTGGGAAGCTGGTGAGGACTGAGGGGTCTGTGCAGGTGGCCAGGAACCTGGCTGGAGATGGCTGAGACAAGGAACCTGCCCTCCTCAAGTCCCTGGCCCAGGGCTGGGCTTGAGAGTCACCCCTGAGCCTATACCTACTCTCAGGGTCACTGCTAGCAACCCTGGGGCGCCTCCAGTTATGCGGTGCCCAGCCTTCACACTGCCCTGGATAAGTGTGAGCAGAGACGAATACTGAGAATGTGATTTTCCCGTGAAGACGTGTGTGGAAGAGCTATGATACTGTTAGTTCCCTCCATGAACGTGGACTGGTCCGGGAGATGAGGACCTGAGAGTGCTGCAGCATGGAGGTGTCATGCTGGCCTTCCCTTCGATTTGCCGTGACGAGTCCCACATCCCCACCAGGCTACAAGGCTGCAGGCCAGGCGTTATGAGCTGGGCCAACCGGGAAACATCAGTCCTTAGGCACACTTGATCAATTTGCATCTGACATGATTGCTTGACTTTAGTTGCAGTGTTTATTCAGCTTTTGTCTGTGTGGGGGCGGATTGTGGTGGAGGGCAATGTGTTCTTGCACTTTCTTAAAAATTTACTCCTCAAATCTAATGTCCACCTGATTCTACTAAGATGGGTATGGAAATGTGTATTACAAGTCAAATCTTTAGACATGGCTTTAGACATCTAGAGAATAGTGTGATGTGTCTTCCCTGCTCTGGAGGAGTTGAGTTCCAGTCCAAGGCTCTGTGACCTACTCCCTGTGGGAGTGTTTATTAAATGTGTGTTAGGTACTTGCTTGTTCTTCTGGCCTTCACACACGTGCACGTCAGTATCTAATGTAATATAACATACATTTGTATAGCTTAGGCAATGAAATATTGATGCTCCATAAATTTGGGATCCAGTGAAGAAGACAAAAGTCGCAGGCCCTGATTCCAGGCTTACTGGGTTTAGTCCAGGCCTGTGAGTCCTCTATATTCACCGTAATCCATTGAGATGTGGTGATGCCCCTGAGGAACTGAGTTTTAAATTTCATTTAATTTTCATCAGTTTGAATTCACTAGCTACCTGTGGCTAGTGGTGATGAGAGAGGACACAGCAGAGAGCACAGGACATTGAAGGAAGGATTTTGTTACTGTTGTTTGAAAGGTACTAAAGATTTGCAGTGTTACAAGCCCGTGGCCCCAGGCAGCAAAGGCGACTCTTGACATTGAAAGATGGAGCAGGGAAGTAATCATTTGGGTGGATCTGAGAGGGAGAGAAGGGGTGGAGGGGACCGGAAGCATGGCTTGGGAGCACAGGGGAGCAGGGCTTCCTGGAGGCTGCAGGGAGTGTGAGGGCCGGGATGGGGCTCAGTGTGTAGGATGGCAGCAGGAAGTTGAGTGGGCTTCCAGCTGATGGATTTCATTTTCTCTGCAGGATGGGAATTGAGATCATCTTCAGCACGGGAGGAAAGACTGGGAAGTGGGAGGTTGTGAGAGTTGAGAAGATTGAAAACAGCTAAGGGCAGAAGGCAGGAAGCTGACTCAGGACATGTGGTGAGTCTGCTGAGCAGCGCTTGGTTTTTAGGTGAGGAACCTGAGACCGGCGATGCAGGGGCAAGGTGTCTCAAGTCCAGGGGACAATGTGCCCTTGACTCATTCTGATTCCATAGTCCAGGACTTAATGCTGCTGCTCAGCAGGCCCTCTATGCCTCCTGCCCCCACCCTCTGTACCTCTCCACACCTGCCTCCATCCCCATCAGTCCAGCTCATGTCAGGCGTGGCTGCTAACAGATTCCGGAGTGCAGGGTCCGTGGTCTAGGTCAGCCTTGTGTTCCTGCAGAGTCCATGCAATTCCATACACCCAGAGGAGACTCAGCAAATGCTTGTGGAGCAAGTGAATGCCTGGATACAGAAGGGAGAGGTCGGTGAGGCAGAGGAGCAGCCGTCCTCTCCCTGGTTCACCTGCATGGCTGGCTCCACCTCCAATTCCTGGCTCAGAACTGGCTGGAATCTCTCCTTATTATGGGACCATTGGAAGAAGAATAATCTGAAATTGCTCAGATGATGCAGTGTGAGATTATTCTTCTTCCAACGGAAGGGAGGCCATGTTCAGGTCTATTTTTTTCTTTTTAGAAATGTGTTTGATTCCATGTTTTATTGTTTTGAGTCCAGCTGTGACCTAAAAGCTGACCCTGGGGTGGGGGGGAGGGTTCTGTTTTCACCACCATAACTGACATCACAGTTCATGGCCTCACCTTCCATTCTCAGGGGAATAAACATTGGGTTTGGCCCGAGCCCTGACCTTGCGGGTGACTAAGGCCCCTGGAGTTAAACTCTAACTAGGAGCCCCCACCCCACCCATCACAACTCAAATTCTACATTTTTCTGCTATATTTACCAATGATGTTGCACTTTATCTTCATCTTAGCAAATGTTTAATTTGTTGAGAGAAAACATGTCATGCGTAGATCACTCCCATTTCCAGATTTCCCAAGGATTCCTGCAACTGGGACAAATGGAACTTCTGGGGTCCTATTACTACAGCTGAACAAAAACCAAGTGCAAACTTCAGGGAATGAATGCAAAGTGGAGGAAATGTGGGTGGCTCAGAGGATGAAAGACAGTACCAGACCTTGGGACACCGGGCAGCTCAGGTGTCAGCAACTCTGTGTGCTGGTCCTGCCTTGCTTGGAAATCAAATGGCTTAAAAAAATTAGCATCGAAGAGTCAAAAACTTTATCTATTAAAAACAAGAGAGGTCACTTCTGTTTTTCAATTCTCTGTCCTCTGTTCAATTAAATGTATTGCTGACAATGGAGAAATCTAAGAATGGAGTGAGATTTCACATTCTCATTCATAATGTATTTTTGCGCTAATGTCTAGCTGAACTAAAACACTTTGAGAAAATAAAATACTTCTTGACGTGGATGGCTCCGAGAAAAGCGTTAGCATAGAGCATTCTAGAATACTGAAATAGGCTATTTAATGAAGGGTTTTTATTGATAAGCACCTTAAAAGTTCATTATGTGTATCGCAAGCTGAAATCTGACCATAGAAGCTGTTCTCTTGATTTCCCAAGTGACCTCATAAAGAGTTTGGGCTAACTCTAATTCCAAAATCCAAAGTAAATAAATTTATCCAGATGTTGGGCTTGGAGAACCGTGTTGTATTACAAACAAAACTGACTATTTGTTTTTGGAAGACCTTACTACTGTATGTAATTCACAGCACGGCTGCGTGTACTGCTTGGTCCTCATCACGGCTCCCTGTGCTCTGCCTCAGAAAGCCACTTCCCCACTTCTGAATCTCCAGCAATTCTGTGTTTGTCGACAATGCGCATGATTAAAATGATATTTTCATATTTCAGTGTAGTTGGAGCTCCTTAAAGCAGAGGGTTGTAAGTGCAAAAAAGAGATATGCAGTTCCCTAATGGCTTATTACCATCACATTTGCAATTCAGATCAGCTCTAAATTGACTGAAATTTTTAAACACATAGCAGGCAGTTTAAACTAATGATTGTCTGGAGGTTCACCACTGACATGAACTAAGCTTCTGTTCAAAACAAATTGCAAATAATTCCTCCCTTAGAGTCAAAATGTCACTTTAAAAACTCCATGTTATTGCTAGATTTTTGTCAGCTACATACAAAAAAAAAACCCTGCTTTTACAGAGAGTGTTCTACCTTTGAAAGACCTGAGTGACATCGTTTCCCTATTAAAAAGAATAACACAACAACATGTATGGATATATGTGGAGCTACATCAGCTTCGCCTGGAGTCCCCCCTCCCCCTCTTCCCCTTCAAAAATCCTAGCTGTTAAGTAAAACACCCTAGGGGCAGTGGCAGGCCCACGTTGCCTAGCAACCCACAGCAGGTAGCAGGGCTCAGCCACAGCTGGCCTGCTTCTTTCCTGAGAACCTTCTTATTACTGTTTGTGTTAATCTTTAACCAGGCTTTTAAACCACAGTCTTTCTCCCAGGTCTCTTGTCCTTAGAGTGCAGGGGCCTACTCAAATGTGGTCCCAGAGGTAATGTATCAAGGGCGGCTATTGAATGTTTGCAGAGTGATAGGCACTGAAAGGGATTAGAATTGCATGTTCCAACTAACCTTATTTTGCATTCTTAAAAATATCAAGAAAATTGTACTCTAATAGAAACAATGGTTCGTGTTGACACAGCTCTAAACCTGCTTTTTGCTCCCAGCTTGTAAATGGGAGAGGTGAGGCCACCTCTTTCTCCGTAATTGTTCCTATTAAAAGACCCACAGTCTCACACAAAGACCACTTAAGGAATTTATTTAGAATTTGTAGACAGGCTTCCCCTGAGTTGTTCTCAGTTTAATTATGGGCAATCCAGGTATGGAAGGGCAGAGAGGTACAAAGACAGATACCATGTGCCCTGCTTCCCCACAATCCTTTCCGCCTGCTTGGGGAGGTTCCCTACAAACCCCAAACTTTGTGGTTGGACATGAAATTTACCAATTCTTCAGCAATAGAAAGTGTCACATTTGCTGTTAATAGTGTGCAATTTCTGCTCCATTGGGAGGTTTGTGGCAAAGCCAGCAATCACTACCCAATGGGGGTCAGCCAGGGAAAGTCTTAAAGTGAGGCTGTTTCTCTATGCCCATCGTCCAGGACAGGGCAAAGACCAGAGGACTCTCACCCCAGGCCTTCCCCCCATGCCCTTTTGCTCACTCAGTAGATTAAAAACAAAACAAAACAAAAAAAAAACCTTCACAAATGCTTCACTCTCTGCTTCCATTCTATGTCATTTAAAAGGAATTTAGGCCTTTTCCCATCACAGCATTTGGTTACAGACCTGGTCCTATTATGCAACATAATATGTGCTTAATAATACTGATTAACTGACTTGGAAACTGGAGAAAGGTCAGAGAATGTGAAGGAGAGTGCACTTTCGTATTTTCTGAACCTTATTGAAGTTAATCTACATAGATATAATCTTCAAACTTGGGTTTAAAAATGCACACGAAAGACTCACATTAGACTCCAGATTTCTGAATTCCATTAATTTTCTCCTTTCTGTTTGAGGACATATAAAAAATGTTTCTGACCTTAAAACCACACAGCATGACCTCATCCATAGGTGGGGGTAGCTGAGTGTCCACTGTGCACTCACAGACGTGCGGTCCTGCTCATTTTTAGCCCTCTGAGTCCAGGAACACCGCGCATGATGAGACAGACATTATGTTTTTGTGGAGGACTTTGAAACAGGGAGCTTCTATTCTGTTTTTAGACTGCCATATTTGGGTGCCCTGAGATACATGTCCCCATATTAGATGACATTTAAGTGGCTACTCCCATTAGCTTTGCATTTGGAAGACTAATTTTCTTTCCAAGGAACCTAGCTTATACCACTGAGAAATGATAAACCCTCTCCATAATTTTGATTTGTTTCTTATTTAAACTCCAACCTCTGCTTTTTATCTTTCTCTTGACCTAAAATAAATTATTGTGTTACATGAACAATTGCCCAAGTGGGTCAATTAAATTCTGAATACATCTGGTGTTGATTACTTTTTTTTTTTTGCTAATCAAAGTATCTTTGCAGAATATTCAAGGCAACTTATAAAATTAGCTCCTTGAGGTACCTGGAAATTCAGGGAAAAGTCTATCAGTAAACATGTGGATTGATTTCATCCTGTCCATCAAATCCTAGTTTGCCAGATGATAATTTGTCGAACGTCAGTGGAGGGGCATGTCAGGTTAGAAAATGGTGATTGGAAACTGTGCTTGTATCCTGGATGGCAGAGGCATCTTTGTGGAGTCTGGGTCTGAAGATGGAGCAAAGATGGCCTCACACCTATGACCCAGGCACCCCGTTCCTGTTCTTTTCAGGCAGCTAGCGCTGTCTACTCAGAGCAAGCGGCTTTGTGGCCCTCTTGCCCAACTCCTCCTGTTTAGACAGCTCTGTGCCCTTCACTGTGCCGGAAGCCACAGCCTCGAAACCACCAGTCCACATGGTGAGCTATGAGGGGCGCACCTGGTTTCTGTGACCCACTGTGGGCTGTGGGATTTCCACGTGGCTCTCCACTTTAGGTGTGCGCTACCTAGTTCAGATATTATTTCCAGCCCCATAAGGTTTTGATTCCTTTTCTTTCTTTTATATAATTTTTAAAATTTTCTTTACTTCTGAATCTAGATATTAAAAAATGACTATATTTTATTCTCCGTTGCTAGGTGTTTACATTAAGGGAGGAAGATTCTGATTTCTTGGTTTCTTACCCCTGGGGTTTTTAACCAAAGTGTGATTGACACTGGGTCATTATTGATATTTTGGCCTGACAATTCTTTGTGATGAATGCTGTCCTATGCATTGAAGGATGTTTAGCCACATCTTGCCCTCTGCCTAATGGATGCAATTGTGACAACTGAAGGTGTCTCCCGGCATTGCCAAATGTTCCCTTAAGGGAAAACTTGCCCTACTGATTTAGTCCTGTGCCTTCGCTGCGTGCGGCAGGCATTGCCTCTGAGTGGTGAGAGCAAAATCTCAGAGCCCACCCACACCTACTAAATAGGACCCTGTCTTAATGAGTGTCCTGGGTGGCAAATACTGCTCTAGCCACCATTGGAAGAGCAGTTGGGAGATGTTTTTCCAAGGTTTGAAATGCACTCTGTTGGCAGGTAGATGGAGGCAGTGGGAAAGAGCATGCGTAGCAAGGTTAGTGGAAATATTTAAGGAAGCATGAAGGGGTCGACCAGAGAATCCCTTTCTCTCAAATAATTGCCATAATCGTTCAGACTCGGCCCACTTTGTCTCCGTGAGTCTAAATTAATAGTGCCATGGACATATCTCTGTGCCTCTTAGGCTAATTCATAAACAGCACTAACTTTGGTCTGCAGCTTGTCAGGTGGTTACTATGTTCCCAGACTCTAAGGTTTTACCATCCTTACAGCAGCTCTGGGTGGGGGACCCTCATCTGACAGAGGAGGCAACTGGAGAGAGAAATCCCACACTTGGTCCCAAATGCACCTTTCTACTGGCGAGACCCCAGCGCCCCCGTTCCTTCCTGCCCACCTCTGCGTTTCCTTCTAAGAAGGAGACAAGGGTGATGAACACTTTGTCCACGCCCATCAGCGAAAGTCTCAACACACACATTTTCAACTTCAGGTACCAGAGGGAAGGAAGGAATCCTTAGTTTTCTTTAAGGACTTCTTTCGCTCCACCTTCTAGGGCAGGGATCTCACATACCTTGAGCATGTCAGGGTGCAGCCAGCAGCTTGGGGCACTCAGGCCGGCTCCCCTGCTTCTACCCCACAGCCCCACAGCTTTAGCACTCTGCAGTGAAGCCCTGTGAGGCATTAGAAGCACTGTGGGCAGGGACCGCAGTTTGTGAGCTCTACCCCTGGTTGGGAAGCACATGCACAGGATCCCTGATTAGCTCGCGGGAGGGTCTGACCAGCAGATGTGACATTTTCATGATTTAATGGAAACACTGCTGCTGCGGTCCTTGTTTCTTTCATCAGAGACCCTTTGCTTTGCCTTCGTCCTTCTTGGCTGAGTCTGTTTCACTGTAGCATCAGCCGTTTCCTTTACTATATTCCCTCACTTGGTATTCCCAGATTCGTTTGGTCACCATGGTGACGCCATGTGCTCGTGCCCTTATTAAACATTTATCTTAAATAGATCTTCTAGGAACCAGTCTTTTAGCCAATGTCAGTTTTTCAGTTTTAAATCCACCATAATGTCCAGATACTGGGAATTTGTGTGCAAACATTATTGCAGTATTACTATAAAGGGAAATAAAACAACATGTTTAAAATTAGATAGCTGCTATTCCTATGAGCGGCTTATGCATGGAAGAGGACATTTCATATGCATGCCATTCCTACTTTGCCCACAGTCTTTTAAAGAAGAACTTTATGTGAGTTTCAATTAGCTTGTATGCACATCTATCATTGGAAAATTTAAAATTTTTCATTTCCAGGAATAGATCCTATAAAATATCAGAAAGGCTGACAATGATTCATGTGCAGATAACTGATGTCACATTGTTTATTATACAAGCTTAAAAATGATGTGTTCAACAATGGGAGAAGGATTAAATAATAGTATGGCCATATGATTAAATAATATGTATCTCTTCGGAACTACATTATAAAGAATTTCATTGATGGGGAAAGGATTATATGTCAATTGATAAAAAAAAACACACAATTTATATATGATTTTTATAGCTTTTATCTATAGCTCATTAGTTAATCTTTATTAGGTGTATTAGTTAATCTTCATATGTACCTCTACCATAAATGTAAAAATGCTAAATATTAGAAGTAGCCACATCTGGTTGGTGAGTTGATGGGTGTTTTAATTTTATTTATTAATTTAGCACTGCAGGGAATCAAACACAGGGCCTCATGCATGCTATGCATGATTTTAATCTTTTTAAAGCTTTGCTCTCTTTTCTATAGTTATTTTGAGTGAGCATAAAATGCTTTGAAATCAGAAAGAAAAATAAAAAAAAAAAATACATAAGTATAAAATTAAACTAATTAAATTCTTTCTGGAATGTAGTATATTATTTTAAGGTGCCAGGGATTTTGCATATTTTTTCTTATCTTTAAAAAGTCTTTTCTATAGAAACTACTCCTAGTCTAGTACTGTTGTTTTTAAAAAGATTTTCAAACAATTATTCTAGTTGAAGGACAGCAACTATTGTTGTTAGTACAGATTGTAAAACTGGGAGTATAAGGAGGCAGGTGCAAGGCAGGGGACATTGTCCAAGTGTGTACCAATTATATAGGCTAGTTTTCAGAAAGGTCAAATTTGAAGACTGAGGGTAGGTTTGACAAAAGAAAAAATTGGAGGGATATTTTTCATTACAGTTAACAAAAATATACTTAATGAAAAATGAAAAAAGAAGATACTCTTATCTAAGGAAATGATTAATGGGTGTTTAGGGGAAGAAATGTTCAAAAAGTAATGCTAGGACAATAAGAAAAAGACCGGGATTTTGATCACAAGAAACCATGGATCCTAGACCTAACTGCTATCACCAAAACTTAGACAAGTCTTTTAATCTCCCCTGGTCTTGGTTTCTTCATGTAAATAGAAGGGATTGGATCAAACGCTATCTAAAATTCCTTCTGCTTCCATTGATCCTATTGTTTCCCATGTTCTTGCTTCATAGACCACGGGAGTCTATAGTTCTGAATGCTGGACAAGGTCCTGGCTAAACGTCCAGCTGCGAGGGGACTGGTGGCAGTAATAGGCGTTTTTTGGTAGCCAGTCAGCTCTGTTGTTCTCTGCAGCTGACTAAAGCCAAGCAATAAAGCAAGCAGGCCCACACCCACACATCTCCTCTTCCTTTCCAACAAATTGTGCTTTTTCATTTGGAGCAATATTCCCACATGTGGAAGCATTTCATGCTGGTGTAAATTGGTGATGAGAACCAGTGATAATAGAAGTTCTGTCTTATGAATATAAGTGCCTGGTAAATATATCTAATATGCACTTGTGTTTATGAGTGTATTTATCAAAAGACACTTAGGGGATAAGTACACATAAATACCTTAGTTCTAAAAACAACTTTATTGACGTATAATTGACATGCCACAAGTTACACACATTCATTGAGCTATACAATTTGCTAAGTTTAATATATCTTTATACCATACAAGCCCTCACCAAAATCAAGCTAACAATTGCAACTCAGGAGAGTTTCCACTGGAAATCTTTTAATCTTTTGCAGTGTATGTGGTACCCTGTATGGACTGAAGTTCTTTTTTGCATTGAAGCTATCCAGTTATTTCGGAACCATTAGAGACTTTGTCAAAAGTCAGTTGCCCACAAGTACGTGAGATTATTTCTAAAATCACTGTTTCCTTCATCTTTATGCCAAAACCACATTGTCTTGATTGCTGTACCCTTGCAATAAGTCATATTGTTAGTGTAAATACTCCAAATCTATCTCTGCCCTCAAGTAGTTTGGGCCATTTTAGGCCTTCTGAATTTTTAGATGAATTTTAGAATCTATTTGTCAATGTTATGAGAAAGTCTGCTGAGGTTCTTTGGGGGAATGTGTAGAATCTCAGGTTTAATCCAGGAAGATTGCCATCTTAATGATATTGGATTTTCCCATCCACGAACACACTGACTCTCTCCATTTACACAGTTCTTCTTATTATATCTCTGTAGAGTTCCGTGTATTTAAGTATAGAGATCTTACATATCTGTTGTCTGGTTTATGCTTCAATATTTCATATTTTTGGTTTTTGTATAAATGGCATTGCTTTTAATTTCCGATTATTTATTGCAAGTCTATAAAAATAAAAAAAAAGTATTGACCTAGGATCTGGTGATACTAAACTCAACTTTTTTTTAAGGTGCTGGGGCTTGAATCCACGGGTGTTTTACCACTGAGCTTCATTCCCCAGTCCTTTTTATTTTTTGTTTTGAGACAGGTTCTCTCTACATTGCCCCAACTGAGCTGGAACTTGTGATCCTCCTACCTCAGACTCTTGAGTCACTGAGATTATAGCACTGCACCCTGCTAAACTGAACTTTTATTTTTTCATAGCTTTTGGGGTAAATTTCATAAGATTTTCTACACAGATGATTATATAATTTTTGAACAGTGATAGTGTAACTTTTCCCTTACCAATATGGATGGCCTTTATTTCTTTGTCATGTCTTATCACAGTGGCTTGCACCAACAGTAGCTGGTGGGCAGATATGGTGAAAGCAACCTCTTCCCCTTCTTGATGATAGATGTGTGCTTGGCTCTGTTCGTCAGCCGTCTTTCAACACCCCAACTCCTTCTCCATCTCTTCCTCCAGCAATGGCCCATCTGCATGCCCTTGAAACAGTGCAGTCCTCCTACATGGATACTGCATTCCCTGGCCCATGGTACCCTACCAGAGTGACTCCTGACATCTCGACTCCTTCTGTGATGTCATCACCAGCTTCGTTTCACTTGCAACCTGAAGAGATTGTTTGGTTTGGTTTTCTCTACTTACCCAAGGCGCATGGACCAGCTCTAGCTCAGGTCATCCAGGGGGTTTCTCTGCCATGCAGTGGGACTATTAGCCTAACTTTCCAACAAGGTCTGAATTTGGTCTTAAGGACAGCGCCTCCTCCATGTGTATTCTTACGTGATCTCCCTCAAACTTAGCATTTCCATTAACATTTTCTTTACCTCTTGTCTATTACTTCTCACTTTGGTTAATTATTTTTCATATCAAATCTTCTCTGCCTAAATTTCTGTGTGTTTCTGATTCCAAGTTAGATAATCTTGGTACCTTACTTTTGAATCAAAATTTATTGATGTGTATGTAGTATAAAATAAAGTGCTCATATTTAAAGTAGACAGTTTGACTTGGTGTATGTGTATACCTATGACTTACAATCAAAGTCATCAGCATACGTACCCTCTTCAATGTCTTCATGTCAAATGGTATTTTGGGGATCACATAGAGGTTGAGCTGGGTGTGATAGTCTGGTACACTGGGATGGGTTTATGTGATGTGCAGTCTGTGTATGGCTAACTTGATGGGTGCACTGGTTTAGGAATGGCCTCTGCTGCGTACTGTGGTCCCCAGCATCTGGATAGGAGGTATCGGGGGTTATGTGAACATGTACTATGGTGCTGAGCAAGGAGGATGATGGTGGGAAAATGAGGCTCAAAATATGTACATATGGAGAACTACGACCTCAGGTGCAAAATCATACTAGACCCTATACTCACATGTATAGACACTTAGATAATTTTACAAAGTTATCAATAGAACTTCCCATGGAATTACTAATAATGTAGAACATAACAAGAAACTAAAAGAATCATCATTAAACTCTCAATAAAAAATAAACTGATTAGGTGCTGGAGCGGTGGTTCCCTGGTTATAGCACTTGCCTGGCATGAGCAGACTCGGGTTCGAGCCCCAGCACCACGTACACAACAAAGTCTCGGAGCAATGAAAGCCATGTGAAAAATTAAATAAAAATTGATTCTCTGTTTCTCTCTTTCTTCCTCTTTCACTGTCCCTCTCTCTTAAAAATAAATAAATAAGCTGATTAACTATGCTTGAAGAGAGACTAAATTGCTTGTCTAGTCTCATAAAACATTATAATTATTTTTGAAATAATAGGTTGAAAATGTATTATAGAGGTGAATACAACAGGTTATTAATAAAAATCTTATTTTCTTGAGCGTATAATGTTTATTAGTCAGAATTTACACAGTTGAAATCTGTTGTGATTTTTTTTTCGCTTCAGCTATTGTTATATCTAGTTTTGTATCCACAATTTTGAAACTGGTTTTTTAAATGGAACCTTTTTAGCTGAAAAAAAATTTTGTTTTTTTTGTATTGGGGATAGAACCCAGAGTGACTTTATCACTTAGCCTCATTCCCAGTCCGTTTTACTTTTTTTTCTATCTGACACAGGGTCTCGCTAGTTGCTGAGGCTGACCTTGAACTTGTGATCCTCCTGTCTCAGGATCCTGATCAGTTAGGAGAACCTTGAATGTTAGTGGGTGTTGCAAAGCCTGGATCTAAGTCTGCCTGCAGGAGTTGTTTCATTTGGTCATGTTTCAGTAACTGAATTGCCTCATGTGTGGGGTGATTTATGACATCAGAGATTACATAAAGATTCTGTAAATACTGACATAAAATATGGAAAGTATGTAAGAATTGAGTGCATACTTTGAACTTATATGTCACATACATACTAAAGTACATGACAATTATACTGGAAAATTGAGGACCGTGTTTATTTTTGAGCACAACGTTATTTAGAGTGTCATTTGTCTAATCTTTGACAACTATGTTTTAAAGTGTTTCTTCTTCTTTTCTTTGGCCCAGAGCCTTACACGTGCTAGGCAAGTACTCTCCCAGTCTTTTTCATTTTGAGACAGGGTCTCACTAAGTTGGTGAGGCTGGCCTTGAACTTGTGATCCTCAGCCTTCTAAGTAGCTAGAGTTACAGGTGTGCATCACCACACCAGCTCAGGTGTATTTTTTCATTTAAAACTTAGTATTGAAATTGGTGTCTTCAAATGTATTTTAGGCTACAGACAAAGGTTATATTTCTTTTATGACCTTATTTAAAGTATCATGCCTTAAGAATCAGACAATACTTCATGTCAAATCATACATTTTATTTTAATTTCTTAGTATATGGAAAATACATTGTTTTATGATATCTATGTTTTGCTTTTATCCTTCGCGTATATCTTATTTGTTTAAATAGATAACCTCCTCTTCTCTTTTCATTCTCTTATTATTAGTTTTTTCATTTTAAGATTGTTCAGTCCCAAGGGTATGGCCCAAGGAAAGGTCTAAATGAAGGCTTAGAACTAATTCAAGTAAGAACAATCCGACTCCCGCGAGGAGGAAGACACAGGGCCTGGATCAGATGGGGCCTTGGAGCCCAGGGAGGAAGTCTTGAGTACCTGCTCCTGACTGAGTGTCATTACCCTGTTGTTTTCCGGAAGGTGATTGTTATAATTAACAACAAATGTTGTGGCCAACTACAATTTACTTTTCTCTGTGACAACTGATCCTTTACCTTTCTCAAAGCTTTCTTTCACCCACCGAGCACCTTGCGCTGCCGCCCTTCCTTAGTAAGCAAAAATAACTGGAGAAACAGACTTGTCTTACAGTGTTTGTGTATCAAGTTACACAATGCATACAGCAGTAATGTGACCATTGATTTTAAAAAGTTATTAAATGCCTACTCACTAAAATTTGTCTCTTTTAAAATTAAATTTTCCATAAGAAAAATTTAGAAACTACAGTGTTCCATAATAAGAATACTGGCAGGGGTCCTTGGATATATTTTAGTAGTATTTCTTATTCATTTTATTTCTGAATGTGGTATGAAAGAATGTTATTAATTATGTTGTACACAATGCCTTTTAAGTACATATTGAATGTCCCTTAAATTTTAATTGTGTGGTATTTCCAATTCCACATTGAATTTATTATTGCAATTCAGAAGAAGTATGTGTAACTCAAGTTAAATTTTAAAAATAGAATTGCAGAAATGATATTTAATACTGCATCATCTAATTAATTTGTAAGGAAAATTGAACCAGCATGGACCCTTGCTAGGTATTCGCTGAACGGTGGCCATAGTTGTTGAACAGCCGTCAAAGGGAGGTAGCTAAAGTGCTTGTTTATTTATCTGGTGCTGAGTCTTTGAGTGCTAAGCACCTACTCTGCCGCTGAGCTACCCACCGCCCCTCGTGCCTCAGTGTGGACTTTACACTGTGTTTAGATGACTGAGTTCCACTGCATTTTTAGATCATGCAGGAAACTGCGTTTATGTAGTAATCAAATAAAAAGATCAATGAAATAAATAGTTGATAAGTGTTACCAAAATTGGGACAAATGCCTCACAGTTTTTGTTAAAGCGTAGCTGTTGCCCTCGTGTTTTTGTTTCTTCTAGCACCACATCTCAAGATGAGCAGTCTACGAGAGACGCCCACAGGCCTAATGAGCCTTCTGATCTGGGCTTGTTCTCTGTGTTCGCGCTGAGGTCCTGTCCTGGACTATCATTAAATGTGCTTTTTGCAGCGTGCAATGGCCTGCGTGCACGCTTGGTGACATCTAGACAGACGTTAGCATTGCTGGCACGCCGCTCCTGGAGACAGTGCTTGCGCTGTGGTCCAGCCTGCTCTTTCATCGGGACTGCTTCCTATCACTACTCTTTCCGTCCCCTTTTCCAAATTCACAGCTTCTTCAACATCTTCAGGACCCAGTTTCCGAGCTCCTCTTTCTCCTCCCTCTCTGAGGCCATCACTTTCTAGCCTTCAGCTGCCGTTTCTCTGTGGATATGCCTTTAAAGCATGGAGTTTTCCATCTTTAGACTGGTCCTCTTGGATCTCCTAGAGACAAAGACAATGGGACAGAAGGAATGAGATTAAGGATTTTTTTTAAATCAGAAAATTATCTAGTCATAGAGTTGGAAATTTGGAAATAACTGGAGCAATGGAGATTCTGCTAGTAAAATTTCAGTTTGAGTTTTCATTCTTGCTCTTGTTTGAAAGAAGATGCATTTTTAATATATATATATATATACATATACATATATGCATAGGTATATTTATTTATGTGCATGTGTATATATATATATTTAATTTTAGACGTGGTTCTTCTATTATTTCATGTTTTTTTAAAAGTCCAATAGAATCAGTACTGTTTTCAATTATTTTCAAGTCATTAGTTCAGATACGAGGCAAAGACAGGTTTTCAGGTGATGAAAAGATTAAATTACTATATACACAGTTGTATTAATGGCACAGGGCAAATCCATTATTTTACCACCACTCGCTGATTGTGCTGGCAGCTGTTATGATCAGTTACAGTAGCTGTGAGTGCACTCAGTGCTTTTCACCTTGACACTCCACACCTGGATCTCAAGGGAGGCTTGAGGCGCTCTTTCCCTTGTAGGTCAGTTCATTGATGACTTCAGTTTTCAAGACCTGATAGGCTCTTGACCATAGGGTTCATGTTTGATGATTATTGAAGTCACCAAGACCAAATTCACAGCATGTATTGAGATTCTCATAGAGATGATTCAAAATTATCTGAAATTCACTGCATGCGTTCAAATTAGCATGGTGTTATTCAAGAGTCTTGATTTTGTTTCTCACCATATTGTTCTTGTGTAGTGTGTCAGTCAGCTTTCCATTACTGCAGCACATACCTCAGACAAATCAACTTATAAGGAGGAAAGGTTATTTTAGCTCAGGTTTCAGTCCACGGTAGCTGAGCCCTGTTGCTTTGGGCCTGTGGCGATTCCCTGCATCATGGTGGAAGTGATGGTAGAGGAGACTTTTCACCTCCGGAGGACAGGAAGTGAAAGAGGGAGAGGAAGGAACTGGGGCCTGCTGTTCCCTCAAGGACACATTTCAATGACCTAAATTCCTCCCACTAAGCCCCACCTCCTAAATTTTCTCCTTCCTCCAATTAGTGCCAAGCAGTGGTGACCAAACCTTTGGGATTACAAGTATGTGGATCTTTTGGGGATGTTAAAGATTCAAACTATAGTGTTTGGAAAAGAATTTTAAAAAAATACCGGAGACAACTTCTACAAGAACGACTTAAACTATAGCCCAAATTTAGCTTTTTGTATACTGAATGAAATGTAGCTGTAAGACAATGAGACTGATTTTCATAGATGACTGTGGACGTAGTATCATTATCTTAGGATAGAAGCCACTGCATAAAAAAGTCCCGCAGTTCCTTCTTAGAAGCTGAAGCGTAGGTCCCTATCAGGTTTGTTTTCTCCCCCAATTTCATCCTGCTCATACTCAACCTTTCCTTCTCTGCCAGTCTCTCTCTTTTCAGAGATGGTTGGGTGATGACTAGCAACACAAAGACCCACACCCTGGATAATTCAATACATTCCAACAACATAGGCTTCAGTAAGAAGCACTGCTGATGCCGCATGTGCCCTCTGCTGTCTCTGTCTCATGGGCCTTGGGCCTCTTTTTTGGTTTTATAATTAGAAGGTAGTTACAGGGAAGTGATCTCCATTTTTTGTACCTCATTTTCTGAATTAAAAATACTTACATAGAGCTGGAGTGGTAGCTCAGCGGTTATCACGCTTGCCTGGCACACACAAAGACACAGGTTCAAACCCCAGCACCACTTACAAAATGAAGTGCTGGACCAACAAAAACCACATGAAAAATTAAGTTAAATTGATTCTCTCTCTCTGTCTCACTGTCCCTTTCTCTTTAAAAAAGGTAAAATAAATACTTACACAGCCATATTGGTATTTAATACATAAGACTATATTTGATAGTGAGGAAAATTTTATACAAAATATCTTGTGGAAGTAAGAAAATGTAACCTTAACATAATAGTGCAACCATAATTTACATAATAGGAAAAATAGTTAACTTTATACATTATCAAGTATTTGCTATAAAAACATGTTGAGTAGAAAAATGATGTTGCAAATATAGGACCCAGAAGAGAGGCAAGGGATCGGGGTACAGGAAGAGGGAGGTAAAGGGGTGAGGGTTGTGGGGTGGGTACTGACCAAATTGTATTCCTGCATTGTGGTGCATCTAGGAACATGTGACAATAAATTCCATCATTACGTACAACTATAATGCACTAATAAAAAATTTAATCTAAAAAGTTATGTTGCTATAAACAGTTTTAAAAAAATGGTACACTGGAATTTTTGGGGTAGAAATTTAAGGTACTTAGTTGACTATTCCAATTCTAACTATACCTATTTCTATTCAATCTATGAGTAGATGGAAGAAACTATAAGTTAACAAGTGCTGTAAGACTTACAAAAACATCACTTCCTACAAATTAAAATCATTCCACTCTAGTGGCAACTGAAGCGTATAGTAGCATATGATAAATCCATCAAGCGGCATTTAGAGGTGTAGCATTGGAAAAAGTTTAGATATTAAGAGTAAATACATTCAAATTCTACAAAGTTTCAATTTCTATACAGAATGCTTTAAGAAATCCTAAAATGTGCTCATTTAGTTTAAATTTGTCTAAAATTTTGGATTTCCTTTCATTTCATTCTGCAGCTAGGATTTTCTCCGGTCGTCCCAGATGAAACAGCAATGATAACAGTAAACAAACCCAAAGCCCTAAGTTCTAAGAGAAACAAATCGAAGTTTTATATTTTTATAATGTTTGGGAATTACACTCTTCTCTTCAGTTCTGTGCTGAGGTAATGAAAACACAGTTCCTCAATCTATTTAATGTCTCCTCCTCATTTGATGATAATGAGACTAATTCCACAATCATATATGAAAATCAGTCTCATTGTTTTACAGTTACATTTCATTCACTACACAAAAATCTAATTTGGGTCCTAGTTTAGCTATCCAATTAAAAATATTTACTAGTTTTATTTTCTTTCTTCTTTCTTAAAATAAGGCAGCATGCTCAAGCCCCTATTATACATGAAGAGAAAACAGGTTTGAGGCAAATCTATTTTATTATTGTAGATTTAGGGCAGACAAACAACACACTAAGAAAATGTATCATCACTCAATGTAAATTAAAGATATTTTAAATGTGAAAAATAGAAGCATCATGAGGATGTTAAATACATACCATGGAAACCTACCCATTTGTATGAGTAGAAAAGAGCACCACACTTTCTAACAATTAACTGAAAAAGTGTGCTGTGGTCAGTTCTATTGTTCACAGAATTTGTGTTTAAAAATAGACCAGTTGTTCAAGGGGCAATTATTCTGCGTACAAATCCAAGAAAGGAATTCTTCCAAGGTTCCTTGTTAAGAGAAAATCTTAAAGAACAACATCCTTGGTATGTAGTCCAGTAGCTGAAATGTTCTGATTGTGTGTTTTGAAAAATTTATACATTAAATCTTTAAGAATTATTTGTTATCAAAATAGTATTATATAAAACATTACATGTAAGTTAATATAAATATAATAATGAAATACTTAAATATAAGTTATATTTTATTGGGGCATTATAATAAAGCCCCAATCTTGGATGGAGAGGTCAACTCCTTCCCTGTGGAGTACGTGGTACAAGACCACAAACCATCAAGTGGCTCTATTCATGCCTTTATTTTTGCTATGAAATTAATTGTACCATGTCCTCTTGCTCACGTGCTGTATAACTGAGCCTCATAATGGCTTTAGGAGGCCGCTAGTATGTCATTTGTTGATAAACAGAGGGGCACCATTCTAAAAAGAAAGTCATGATTTTATTCAAACTACCTGTAGCATGCAACGGGGTTATCATTTATCATCTTGCGTGATCATTAACTGATCTAGTTCTCTATGTATATATTTTGCAGCTGTGTCTCCTTGTTATACAGAAGAAGGGCCTGGAATTCAAGGCCAAGTGCTCCAATTTCACTTTCCTGAGACATTGAAAAATGTCCGAAAGGCATGATTACTTTGCTCTATATAGATAATTTTAGGCAATTTTTTCTCCTTTGGTTAGCCGTATTCCCTCTGCTGGAGAACTTAGGAGACCTGTATGTTGAACATTATGTTTCAAGGGATTCTTGCCTCTTTCCCAAGGGATTTGGGGGACTTTCCGTGCACCACTGTCCTGTTGGGCAGACTCCTGAACTGTCCTCAATGGATGTTAGTCCAGCTTGGTGGAACCCAAGATCCCTGCTGCTCCAATTTCAGGAAAACCATACGGTGTTTATAAACACACACTCGTCCAGCAACGGTGCAGTCCCTGAAGCTTGCTGTGAATCCTCCTGTTGCCTTTCTGAACTGGTTCTTTGGTGCAACGGCCCAGCCTGCAGTGAGAGATTTTCTGAGGATCAGTCCTAGGACATACATTGCTGCACTGAGTGCAAGAACACTTTGAGTTTGTTCCCTCATCCAGTCTCATTTTTTATGAAGACCCATGGAGGAGATTCTCCTCGATTTCAGAGGGTGACGCCTGTCCTGGGCCACTTTTGACCCCTCTTCTGTACTGTGAATGACGTGCCTGGCTGGACCACCCCAACCCCGGCACTTCCTGGTCCGTGCATAGGCCTCTTCTTGCCCTGCGCACGGAAGGTGCAGCCTCAGTCGGTGCTGGATGCCCCGGCATCTTGTGCATTCACTTCCATTGTGACTTCAGCTAATTTCTACCGTTGGCATTTTACCTGGATTCTACTTCTTACATTCTTTGTTTTTATTTTTATCAGTCCTTAGTATATTGTGTGAATTTTTAAAATGACCTTAAATAACTTATGGAGGTGAGCAAGAGAGTTTTTTCTTTTCTTTTCTTTTAAAGAGAAAGAGGGGGAGAGAGAGAAAGAGAGAATCGATTTTATTTTTTCAAGTGGCCTTTGTTTCTCCGACACTTAGTTGTGCATATGGTGCTGGGATTTGAACCTGAGTCCTCGTGCATGCCAGGCAAGTGCTCCAACTGCTGAACCACCACTCCAGCCAGAGCAGGAGAGTTCTGAGAGGGGCAAAGTGTAGACCTTTCACTGTTGCATGTCCTCTGAGCCTGGGGACCATGTCCTTTAGCTGCCCCCATGTGCAGTCAGACTCACTCAGGATTTGCTTGTGCAGATAAAGTGCTATTCCACCTTCCCCAGGGAGGGCCAAGAGCAAGACAGTTGCTCTTTTGTTCCTGTACACCCTTGTGCGGTGCACTTTAAGCTTATAAATTTTAATATAAATTTTAAGGCTTCTTGGAAATATTAGATTCTGGGAGCTTAATGTTTTTGATGACTCATATTGTCACTCAGTTTCTTGGGTGATTTAGTAAAAGATCTGAACTCTTCTCTGAAATGAACACACTCATTTAATAAAAAAATGAAATGTTTACATAATTATTTTGATAGGAGTTGACAGTAAAGCAGAAATTCTGAGAAATGCTGGTACTAAATATTGTCAGTAAACTCATTTCTCCTTTGTCTGAAAATACTTCTTACTTAAATGGCACATCAGAGATTCCATATATCCCATGAGTCACTTTAGCATTTGCAGTTTTTGAATGCATAAGATGAACATAGGAAACTTCCTCTTATTAGGTTACATTCATTTAGTCATCCATTTATTCCTGCAGCCAGTAGCCGCTATGTACCCTGTATGATTGTAGGCGCCAGGGAGACCGTGGCGAACACATGCTGGAGCTAATAAGCCACAGAATGAGATCGTTTCAGATCATCGTGGACATGACAAAGATTGAGAAATGGGTTGTGTGTGGTGACAATGCTACCTGGACGGGCTGGGGCTGGTCTCTGATCTTTGTGATGAGACTTGAACGATCAGAGAACCAGCCATGCCAAGGTCTAGGGAGAGGGCCCTCCAAACAGAGGGAAAGAAAGGTGGGAAGGGATTAGGTGGGAATGAGGGTGTGTCCTCAAGACCCAGAAGAAATCCAGTGTGGTCTGAGCCAGGAGTGTTAGGAATCATATCCAATCTGACATTTTACTGATGATGCTGTAGCTCAGAGGGGTCCCAATGATTTTCACAGGTTCCCCAAATTGGTAAGTGAATGTTTAGACCAGAATCTTGGTCTCCTGACTCTAGCAGAGAGTTTTCTTACTACTAGTTAATGTTGTCCTTTAGCTAAGAACTTAATAACTTGGAATTACTTTCTTAAGTATTTGCCTTATAGGAGCACATGTACAATAGGATTATTGAATCTGAACTTTTTGGTAAAGACTGAGATTGTTATAGTTATAGTGATTTTAACAAGCTAGTGATTTACTGATAACTGAAAGATAATTGGAAGTAACAGAGTTTTTTCATGAGATTTATATTGGCATTCACTCATATAAAATAATAATATAGGCTATTATTTAAGAAAGTGTTAGCCAATTGATTAACCACAGATTCAAATATCTCGTTAGCTGTATTAGCATATATACTTTTGGATGAATGAAAATAGAAAATCCTTTTCTCACATTCTCCATTTATTCTTTCCCTCGTCAACTACTCTGTACCCTGTACTATTCTAGGTACTGGACACTTTGGTAAACAATGTGATTTGCTTTTTCTCACGTACCTGGGGCTAGTCAACTTCTTGTTGCTGAGACCAAAACACCTGACAAGAACAACTTGAAGGGGAAACAGTTCTTTGTTCTTTATTTTGGATTGTTTCAGTCCATGGTGGAAGGGCTTATGACAGAAAAAATATGGTGGTGGAGGAAAGCTGCTTAGCTCAGGGTAGCCTGGAAGAGGAGTGGAAGAAAAAGAAAGAGTCCAGGGATGAGATATGTCCCTAGGGTGAGACCCCAGTGACCCAGAGGCTGTAGTCCTACAGCTTTTGCCACCCCCCCCCTAGTCCATTTGGATGTCAACGGATTCATCCACTGATGAGGGCAGAACCCTCAGGATCCAGTCACTTCCCCAGAGCCCCCACTCTGGATGGTGCTGCCCTGAGACTGAGTCTTCAACATATGAGTTTTTGGGGAACATTCTAGATCCACAGCATAACACAACTTATATTCTAATCAGGCAAAGTAGATAATCAACATATGAATAAACCAATAAATACCTAAAAGATGTGATTTCAAGTCAGTCTCCAAAACCTTTTAAAATTGGGAAATAAGTGACTCGTCATTATGAATAATGTCATCAAACATTTTAGTGATAAGATTGTCATCACTCAAATTGGAAGAGCTAATTAAATGACTAACTCATTAAGCAACCTACTTTTCAAGCTTAGTTTTCTAGCCTTGTAACCTGCCCATAGACAAATTAGTGGATTACATAAGCTCAAATCTAATTATAAACATGGTTTTATTGAATGGTTGGATTTAGACATTGGTATAGCATCACTACATAGGTCTGTAATTATTTTACCTAAAATCTGTGGTTTGGTGTCTCAGTTAATTTTAGATTTTTAGTTGTCTCTATAAATTTGCAGATCTGCCTAGGTAAGGAAATTGCTTCATGATGAGTTTTTTTTTTCTTATTAGCTTCTTTATCGGAAAATTCTCAGCTAGGAAAGTTAATTTGTGAGCCATTTTGAACTCATTTATTATCAAAGTCATGCTTAGCATGGTTGTTTGGATTAAATGCTGGTTTGCAGATGTTTATTTCACTGCTTTTAAAAAGGAAGAGTTGTGCTCAGGGTTTTCCCCTGAGTTCTGGCCCAGTTTGGCTGCGAGGAGTAAATGTGCATTTTTTTCCTCCTCTGGGCACAGCCCGGAGCCAGTCCATCCTGGAGTGCAGATGAGATTCCTGATTGAACCCTCCTGTGCATTCAGCACACCCCGCCTCTCCGTGGCACTCTCTCCTTTTGGCCACAAGCAAATTTTATCTAGTGAAAGCTATCTGTCCTCCATTCAGTATTGTCCATCTAATTGAAATATCGAAGGTGATAGCTGAAAACCAATATGAATACTTAATTTTCCAGGATGCCAACTGGATATTTGTAAAGTCAGAATGAGGGTTTTTTTTTTTAATTTTTGTTCAAATGTTTTATTTTAGGGGCCAAGAACCTCTGAGTTCTCTTCCCCTCTTCCATAACCATGCTCTCTGCTTGGCCAGAGCTGCAACCAGTTGGCTCAAAAATGTTCACAGAGTGTTCCTGAGATAGCATGTGGGACCTGAAAATCTATGAGATCCTGCTCAAGGGAGGCTGAAAAATTAGAGCAATGTGAATTTCATAGTGTGGGCTCACCCTGATGTTGACATCTGCTTCATTTTCTCTATTGTCCTTGGGCACTTTGATGTCACTTTAGAGAAATAATGCCACATGGAATCCCAGCATCAGCAGAAAGCAAGCAGAGACAGCGCGCTCACCCTGCGCCGTGACAATCCGTACGTCTGCTGCCTGCCAAAGATGGAAGGAGTTTATAGTATGTTCAACTCCACTGCTCATATTTTTTCATTTCCTCTTCCTGGCTGAATAAATGAGGGGAAAAGAGAAAAAAAGATTACCACCATAAAAAGTACAATTCCGCTCTATGTTCAATTATGGAGGGACATCTATAAACATGGCCATGACGCCCAAAGGAAAGGAGGTATTTCTGTAATGTTGTCTGATAGACATGTCAGCTTCCAAATAAAAGTGATCTGAAAATACATTTAGGACACATAAGCAGAAATATTGACATATGGTGTGTGATATTTGGCTGAGTTCATGGGTAATACACGAGGCTTCCTGAAAGGAGCTCTGCTGGGCAGTGTACAGTCTAGGCAGAGACTGGTGATCTGTCATGAAACAAATTCAGGGGACCGTGGTACCTTAATGGTCATGTAGAAACATGTATTTGGAAATTAAAGCATTAGTCCAAAATATGAATAGAATCAATGAGAGTTTTTTTTTAAAAAGAAACAACTGAACTATTCAGTTTCTGTTATTGCAATTTCCACAAGGTGCATTTGCTGAGTTCCATGTAGCCATGACAAAATGTGACCTGATTTGGGGGCAGGTGTCAATATAGCCATTTAAATTCTTATCTCAAGGATGCACGCAGCATGATGTTTATTTATTCATTGAGATTTTACCACTGAAACATGCGTCCAATGTGCTTGTGTCGTGTTTGAAGTTCTGAGGCTCAGAGGTTTGGTGTGGAGAGCAAGGTTCACAGCAGTCCCTGCTCAACGCTGCGTCGACTTCAAACAAAATTCTAAAGAGTTAGCATGTTTATTAGATTGTGCGTTAAGCTAAAATCAGGAAGCTTAGTTTCTGTTGTTTCCTTTGACATTTGGTTTTGTGTGCAGATAAGTGAAAATCAGTTTTGGATGTGTGTGTATGTGTCCCAAACTGGAGAGCTGTCCGTTTGATTTCTGAGACACCTTGCTTGTGTACATATCCATTTATCCAGCCAAGAAACCCGTTTTTTAATGCTGAGAGTATTGGCTGAAACATTTACAAAATTATATGAAAAGTAAAAAAAAAAAAAATCTGAAAATTTTATTTTTTACAGTTATTTTTATCTGTGGATGGTTCCCATGTTAATGATTTTGGAGCCAGGGTCACCCTCCTATTGCAGGCACATTAGTGCTAAGCTAGGTCCTTGTGGGATCGTCTTATTTAGTCGCTGTATAGATACCTTTATTTTCAGAAATCCTGTGGCACCTTCAAATGAGGGAAGTAAGTGGAGCTTAATGAGCTGATTAGGGTACAGAGGGCTCCTTGGGAGCTGTGGTTAGAGTTAGCATGGAATAATAAAAATCTTGGAGGTAGGCAAGAGCAGGGAGACCCTGACACCTCTAGGCCTGCAGGGACAAAGGAATCTAAAAAAACATTTGTAGGTACAGCCTTGGGGGAGGGCCTCCAGATGAGCTCTGGCTTTCGTGGCCACTTCCAGCAGGAAGGGAGTCAGCACAGGGTAAGTGCACAAATCCCTTTCTCCACTACCTCTGATCTCTCACCAGTGCTGGCCATAGGCCAAACTCAAGTGAAAGCCAGGGGGATGTGGTCTGGTGACGTCAGCCTCCAAATTCCCGGAGCGCTATGGGAATGATCAAGAGTGCTTCTGAGGGGCAAAAGGGATTCCCAGGGTGCCAGCAGCTCCCTGTCTCTAGTAGGAATACCTCTAGTAGGATTACCTCTTAGTTTTGGAGGTTCCAGTCCACCATTAATGGCCCCATGGCTTTTGGGCCTGTCGTGATGTAGCATGTCACGGTAGGAGCACATGGTGGACACTGCTTACTTCCTGGCCAGGAAGCAAAAGAGATGGGGAGGAAGGCCTGGGTCTCATTGTCCCCTTGGAGGGCGTGCTCCCAGTGACCTCCTAAAGTTGCCCCACAGGGGTGTTTGAAGGTCACAGATGAACCACAGCAGTTACATTCATCCTCTTTTCTTTCTTTCTTTTTTTTTTTTTAAGAGAGAGAGGGACAGTGAGAGAAAGAAAGAGAGAACCGGTTTTTATTTAGCTTTTCATGTGGTTTTCATTGCTCTAACACTTCACTGTGTATGTGGTGCTGGGGTTCGAACCCACATCCTTTCGCATGCCATGCAAGCACTCTAACCGCTGAGCCACCGCTCCAGCCCCTCATTGTTTCTTTTGTTCTATAGAAATGTTTTCTTTGTTCTATAAAAAACGGACGTCTGTGTTTTGGATAGACATTTAGAATGACTCTTGGCATGATGGACTTTAACTGAAAAAGTAAATGTCTGAAAAACTGCTCTGACCTAGTCCTGGGTATCTGCATTCTACTGCTCTAACGATAATTCTTAAAACATCCTTAGGGGCTGGAGTGGTGGCTCAAAGCCAGGATGCAGGTCCTAACCCCAGCACCGCATACACAACAAAGCGTCTGAGTAATGAAATAAAGTTAATTCTTTTTCTCTATCTCTTTCTTTCCCTCTCTCTTAAAAAAAAAAAAAATGTCCCTAACTCACTGCAGCCCATACTAAGCCTCTGTTTTCTGAAGAGATGAATGGTGTGGTCAGACCTCAGAGAGGACTGGAAGGTATTTCGGGTAGTTTTTTTTTTTTATCATTCGATTTAGTTTACTGTATTAAATGTAAGGGCTTTTGTATCTAAATTGATGGCAGATTTTGGATGATAGTTTTTGTTTGCTTTTGTAATGCTTTTGTCTACTTTTGGTATCAGGAAAATAGTGGCCTCATCAGATTAGTTGGGATGTGTTTCTTTTTCTTTTATTTTTGTGAAAGAGATTGAGAAAAAAATGATGATCATTCTTCTTTAGATGTTTAGAGTTTTATTGTAATGTCAACTGGGACTGAAGGCTTCATTTTGGGGAATTTTTATATTATAACTTCAATTTCATTAAAGGTCTATTTAATTTATCTACTTATTCTTTCTTGAGTTGAACTAACTTATGAATTTTGAGGCTCGATTCTGTTTCTTCTAAGTTGTTCAATTTGGGTATGAGTGTGTTTGTCGCATTCCCTTGCTGTTAGTCTGAATGTAGTTTGGGTGTCCCCACCAAGGGCCACTGGAGGCTTGGCGATGCTGTTGGGAGGTGGAGGAAGCTTTCAGAGTTGGGATCTGGTGGGTCACAGGGAGCACAAAAGAGGTTTGTGGGAAAAGATGCACCTTCTGCTGCCTCACTTCCTGGTTCCAGATGCCACTGCTTGTCCCACTGTGTGCTCTGTTATCATTTGCCATCCACCTTGGGTCCCTCTCTCCCCACAGCCAGGGCCCTAGGGTGCCATTTGCACTTTACGCTTCTAAAACTGTGAGCTAAACAAACTTCTTTTCCTCAAAGTAGCCTGTGTCAGATAATTCCCCACTTGAATTATTGTGATAAAGGTCATTGTTCACCACGGTAATGCTTGCTAGCTTTTAAACCGAGGGTAGAACCTGTAGTGACTTCTATTTCATTTCTAAGATTGGTTTTTTGAGTCTTTGTTTTGCTGGGAATTTGTAAGTTTTATTGACATTTCCCAAGAACTAGCTTATTGTCCATTGATTTTCTCTATTCATATTTTTAGCTTTGTTTCTTTCTACTCCTGTTTTTATTCCTCCTTTCTGTCATTTATCTAAGTTATGTTTCTTATTTCCTTAAATAAACATTCTGAGTATTGATTCCAGGCCTTTCCTCATTTCCATTTAGGGCTACAGATTTCCCTCTCAGTACTGCCGTAACTACATCCCACATATTTTGATGTCTTGTATTTTAATTCTCATTGAGCTCTGTGTGTTTTTTTTATTGCTTTTGAGACTCCTTTGTGACCCATGGATCTTTAGAAGTGTGTTCTTTCGTTTAAACAGGATTAAGGATTTTCTTGTTGTCTTTGATTTATTGATTTCTGGTTTCAGTACATTAGGAACAGAGAACAAACCGTATGACTTCGGTACTTTCAAAGTCATTGAACTTTCTTTTACACTCAGGACTCGGCCTGCCTTGGTGAATGTTTCATGAACACTTGGAAGAACTGTGTATTTTTTCGGTTAACTTCTATACATGCCATTTAAGTTTTGTCTGATTCCAACTCTCTGTATCCTTGCTGATTTACAACCTAGTAATTCTATCAGTTTCTGAACACAGGGTGTTGAAGGTGCGGCTCTGACTATAGATGCACCTGTGGGGCTTTCTGGATCTTTAAGTTTACTGCTTGTGTCTTAAGACTCTGTTGTTTGGTGCGTACATATTTATGATAATCATGCTTTCCTGCTGTGCTGCTCCTTTCATGCTTGTGTAATGTCCTTGTGACCCTATTTATCTCTAAAAGTTTTCTTTTGAAGTCTATCCGATATTAATATGGACACTTTTGATTTTCCAAAAAATAATGAGTTAATGATACATCTTTTTCCTGTCCTTTTATTATCAAATAAAATGAGTTTTCTTTAGCTGCCTTCTGGTTTTCATTTCACTCTACCCAATTTGTCTTTTGACTTGATATTTATACCATTTATATTAATTAAGCAATTAATGTCATTGCTTAAATCTATCATTAATTTGTTTCCTGTTTCTTTTTCCTTTTTTAGTTACATTGACATTTTTCTTTCTTTTCTTTTTTTCTGCATTCATTCATTCGTTCATACTGGGGATTGAACTCAGTGGTACTTCACCTCTGAGCCACATCCCCAGCTCTTTTTATGTATTATTTTGACACAGGCTCTCACCAAGTTGCTGAGAACCTCCCTAAATTGTTGAGGCTGGCCTCAGCTTTTGACTCTCCCTCCTTAAACTCCCCAGGTGTTGGGATTACAGGCATGTGTCACCTTGCCAGGCTTCCATCTTGAGTTATCTATAATGATTTGAGTCTCTTAAAAGTATACCCTAATATTCAAATGTAACTTATATTCTGGTATCAACATTTTATTACTTTAATAGACTGTGGAGTATTTTGTTTCTCTTAGGGCCCCTTATGCTTTCAAATACTATTCTTATGAGTATCAAATGGTGTTATAATTTCATTTCAGTTGTTGAATATGCGTATAAAACACATGAAGAGGTCTGGGGATATAGTTCAGAGGTAGAGTATTTGCCTGGAATGCACAAGGCATTGGGCTCAATCCCAGCTCCACAAAAATAAAGAAGCCGGGTGTGATGGTGCATGCTTATAATCCCAGGGGTTCTGGAAGTTGAGGCAGGAAGATCACAAGTTCAAAATCAGCTTCAGCAACACAGTGAGGCCCCTAAGCAACTTAGTGAGACCCCATCTCAAAACAAAATATAAAAGAAAGGGTTGGGGAGTGGATCAGTGGTTAAGTATCCCTGAGTTTAAACTCCTTGTTAAAGAAAGAAAAGAAAAAAAAATCTCATGAAGAATATATTTTATTCTATATACTTGTTCATTATTTCTTTTTTCATCAATTCTTTCCTGCTTGAAAATATTCTTTGACCAATCTCTAAGGACAGATCTACTGGGAACAAATTCTTTTAGCTTTTTCCTTTATCTGATAAGGCTTTTACTTCTTTTTCATTCTTAAGGGAGAATTTAGATAGGTATCAAATTCATGATAGTCGGTTCCTTCCGTTTAGTGCTTGCCTCTTGCTTATAGCCACCATGGTCTCAGAAGGGAAACCCACTGACATTTTGAGTTTGTCATTTCTTTTAAACTGGTTTCCAGATTCTTTCTTTGTCTTTTGATTTCTGAAATTTAATTATATTGTATCTTGGCGAAAATTTCTTTACAATAAATTTGGTGAATTTTTTGAATCTTCAGGTTTTTATGTTATTCCAAATCTAGAAGTTTGCAAACATTGTTTGAATAGTCTTCCAACCTGTTCTCTTTCTTTTATTTCCTTTTTGGAAAACAATGGTGGAATTGTTGGGTCTTTTGTTGTTGTCCCACGGGGTCTCTAAGGCTCAGTTTGCTTTTTTTTTTCTTTCTCTTTTTCTCCAGTGTGTCTTCTCTCTGATATTCAAATGCATGAATCACATTGACCTCTCCTACACTTAACTGATTCTATGCTCCTTCATCTTCATTTGAAGATTATGCCCATCCAACAATTTTTTGTCTTTGTTATTATTGTTTTCATATTTGTAGTTTACATTTTGTTATTTTTAAGTAACTTCTAATTCTTTAATGATATATTTCTCCTATGTTTCAAGAAAATTTGTAAAGTATGTTGATGTGTTTTATGATGTCCACTTTGAAATCCTTCTGGACTAATTACAATATCTAATTAATTTGGTCATTGGCATATGTTGGTTGTCTTTTCCTGTTTAAATTTTGGCTTTTCTCATTCTTGGCAAAATACTTCATTTTCACTTGATGTCTGGCCATTGCAACTTATGTTAGAAGGCTCTGGGATCTTATTTAATTTTTTATTTTCGGGAGGGAATCTCCCTGTTAGATTTAGCATGTAGTTCCTGGTCTACTTTTTAGGCTCCCATTCCAATGACAGTTAGTTTTCAAAGTCTTTGCCATGTTATTTTGGTCTGTTTGATTTATTTGGGATGTTTGGGCTCCTCTGGTCACTGCTGGTGCTTCCTGAAGAGGGAGAAAGGCTTTCCCTAGACTGCTGCTGGATGTCTCTAGGTCAGAGAAATCAGCCCAGGCCTACCTGGAAGAAAAGGCTTCCCTACCAGAACTTGTGGCATAATCTCCCTCTGGATGTCACCAACTGCCCCTGCATTCTGGGTAGAAGCTAGGAGTCCTGGTTGCTATGTGACAAGAAGACTTTTCAGGCACTGCTGTCTGCTATGACTGAGTCTCTCCTGCCAGGTCCCCTAGCATGGAAAGCAGTGTCAGGCTGGTGACAGCTTCCCCAGCCAATAACTTTGTTTTAACAGAACTTTCTCCTCTTTGGGGGGCAGTGTTTCCTGTGCTAGGCTACTTGCTCTAGTGGAATCGCCAAAGAAGACACAGAAGCTTAAAGACAGGGCTGCCTGTGCGGTATCTCCTGCCTGGCAGCCAAGGTGTCTCTCTGCTTGACAGAGCTCACATCTCCCCATCCACTTCCCATGATGATTCTGCCTGACTTTCCTCAGGTTCTCAGGGGCTTTGGTTCCGGTGCAGGAGGCCTGGCCCTGCCCAGGCTGCGTTCTGGTGCTAGGCCGGGGGAAATGCGGCCCCGCTTGCCTTATTCTCTTGGCTGCTGGCTGCTGTGTGGCTCCTGCAAAGCTCAAGTCCTGAACAAGCCTGTTTTCTTCTTAGAAGCAAAAGGAGACCTCCTGGGATTGCTACTTGCTGTTTCTAGGATGAAGAGTGGGGCAAACAGTTCAATGCCTTCTTTTGTCAACTGGCAGTCCAGGGTCTCTTTGAAAGCAAGGGAAACTATTTTACTGAAGGAAGATGTGGAGGAAAGTGAAATGAGTCCTCATCAGGCAGACGGTGAGGAACCTGTAGATGCCTTTCTGCGGAAGCCACGGGAAACTGAGAAGCTCCTCTCCACAGTGCGAATATCTGTCACTGAACAACTGTGCTTTCTTTTGCTTCTAAGTTGATGTAGTTCGTATGTCTTCATCAAGTCTCCATACAAATGGATATGTGTAATGGTAACCCTGCTAGATTTTTGTAGCCATTTCTTTGCTCTCATTGTGCCTGAAGATTGAAACTGTTGACGAAAAGGAATCTATAATAAAACCGGGGTTTTTTTATTTAGCAGTATATTATGAATTGTTGCTGGGATAATGAAAGAGCTAATGATTATCACTTAATCGAGTTTACACAATTTTATATATGCATATGAAGAGAGATACTCACATATAATTTTACTTCCAGCTGCTTATGGTATTATAAGAACTCTGATTTAACTTGCATGTAAAATAAATTATTTTATTATATTAGCTAAACAAGTGTGGTTCAAACATGTGTGTGCATACAGAACTTGTTAGTCCAGACCTCAAAATGATTGTCCTCATTCCTTCAAGAAAAACATGTTAGAATTGCCACTTGTATTTATTTTTATCATACTGTTCTTTCATTCATATTTTGTGTGAATTTTATTTTATTTTTTTTAATAAAGAGAGAGGGACAGTGAGAGAGACAGAGAAAGAGAGAAACAACTTTATTTAGTTTTTCATATGGCTTTAGTTGCTCCAACACTTAGTTGTGTATGTGGTGCTGGGGTTTGAATCCGGGTCCTCATGCTTGCCAGGCAAGCGCTGAAACCTCTGAGCCACCGCTCCAGCCCCTTGAGTGAATTTTAAATGCCATAAAAGCACCCTTTTTAAAGATATATAATTTTGAGCTATGATAAAGTGATGTAGAATCAGAATAATTGGATGATGGTGCTTTAGACAACAGAATATTTTTAAAATTCCCTAGACAAAAAGATATGTAATTTTGGGGAGTTTTCCCCCAAATAGTCCATAAAAATCTTTCAACTGAAAAGAGAAAGACTTTTTAGAATATTCATGCTTGGATAAGTGCATTTTAGAGCCTCGAACACTTGAAGTTGAACAGAAGAGAAAGCAAAACGAGGATCTGAGTTGTAGGAGAGCGAAGGTTGGCATGACTTAACAGGGGAAAGCCAGCTGCTGCTCCTCTTGGTTTCTGACTCGTGTTTTGAAGCACTGCTGCCTCTCTGCCTGCTCCTCAGACCTCTTCCTCTGCTTTGCTATTTCTTTTATCTATAGCCCAGGTCCCCTGGTAGGTGCTCCACCATGCACACGTGCGCATGCTTAACGTCAGATGTCTTCTGCAGCTATGATGGAAATTCCATGAGGTCAGCTTTGCCCATGGATGTAAACCAAGCAACCACAGCAATGCCTAGGCTAAGAGACGGCTAACTAAATGCTGGTTAAATGACTAACGACAGCGTTTTGGGCTAACCTACAATTTTGGGGATTTATTTTATGATTGTTTAACAACTGTTGCTTAACCATTTCTTAGTGTTATAAGATTAGGACATTTCCCCCCATTCTCTTTCTTATCATAAACATAAATTACATTCAGAGGTAAGTTGCTAACAAGAGTATACCTTTAAAAAATAGTACTGATTGGTTTGCTACTTTCATCCAAAATATATTACCTTTTTGAAAGTACTATTAAGTAAGATGAGTGGTTCTGAGTCTTAGGATAAAAATTTCGTTTTTAAGCAGTTGAGTTGCATATTAGTCTTTGGGCCAGTTCTTACCAAACTATGTTGAGGAAGCCACCTCTGGTCAGCTCTTCTGCCTTCTGTCTCGTTGGCGTGGCCTGTATAAGTGCGTCTGCTTTTAAAATGTGTGCTGTCTTTTCCAATTCCTCACTGTAACTTTCTCAACATTCTTCATCGTTTCTTTTGCTGTGCCTGTCTTTTCTACCCAGCTAGGTTGTGATCAGTGCAAAGATTTCTGGGTAGCAGAGGCACACTGGCTGCCTGTGGGGCATTTTGGGAAGCTCTTAGGGAGGAGTCATTCTTCGATTGAGATTTTATTTACAAGAGATTAGTTGTTCAGCTTTAGGAGATATCAACAGGACTATTATTATAGAAGTAGACTTCTAAAATTATTTAATTAGTGACTAATTGACTATCTACTAAGAGTAAGACATGAAGAGATAATTAATCAGGGATGGATTCAGAAGAAAAGTGTGTTAGTCAGCTCTCCAAATGTGACAAATTAACTGGGTCAGTCAACTTAAGAAGACAAAAGGTTTACTATTAGTTCACAGTTTCCACAGTTTCAGTGTAGGCCCTCTTGTATTTGGACTATGGCATTATAAGACATCATCAGGGAACATGTGATAGAAGAGGCCTGTTCACCTCATTGTGGCTGGACAGCAAAGAGAGAGAGGAAGGAGTCAGGGTGTCTACACCCTGATCATGTCTCAAATTACCTAACTTATTTCCATGAGGCTCCGCCTTCTAAAGGTTCCACCACTGTCCAGTAGGTGACTAACCTCTGATCACATAGCCTTGGGAATATTCAAGATCCAAACTCTTACAAAAAGAGTGGGAAATTCTTGGGGAAAGTGCACGAGTGTTGAAAGGGATCATTGTGTGTTTTGTTTAGGCTGGGTGTGTAGAGAAATGGGTTGATTTTGTTCGGTTTTCATGCTTGCTCTGTACTTTATCTTGCATGTCTTACTAAGGTATTGAAGGGGACTAGGACTTCCAACTCATTACTAGGCAGAGTAAATCCTGTTGTTTGGGAATATAGTCTAGTAGGAGCTTTTGAACATGCGCATTTCTGTGCTTGCTTAAGTAACAACAAGTCAATGAAGTACAGGGAAGCAAGGTTCATAAGCACTGGAACAAAAGCCCATCTTGCCTCATTCTCCCCTTGCCCAGCTCTTCCAGCGCTCATCACCCTCCCAGTCTCAGGTCCCCTGGCCTCTGTGACTTCTGTCTGTCTCGTTGCCTGCTCAGGGTCAAGCCTATTGCTGTTTCTGCACATCTGTCTCCTTTGCTGCTTCTCCCTTGGTTGGGCCCTCGTTGATTTTCTTTGCAAGAGTCATAAGAACATTTCCAACTTGTTCTGAACTTCTTTTGTTCTTTCAACTACTTCCATATTCCTACAACTCCCTCCAAATAAATTAATATTGCTGCTTCCCAGTTTTTGACATAATGCTCTCTTGCTCTAAAATGTTTCCATTTTCAGCCACCTTGTAGAATAAGCACAAACTCTTTAAGGTTACACAAACAGTCCTCCACACCAGGGTTTTTGTAATGTGCATTACACATAGTAATGAGAGATTCAATCTCTGGTAAAAAAAAAAATGAGCATTTCTAATGTTTAAGCCAAAGGTGATTGTTTAATGATACTTTGTAATGCTATAGATATCAACACCTCTGTTCCTTCTGCTCAAGGTGTAGGACACACCTGCCTCCTAAAGTGATTCTGGATTAATAAGCAGATAGCTTGTCTCCTGTGTGGCCTGTCAGCTCCCACTGAAGCTCCACCACAAAGCCCTCACGTGCCTTCCGCCCCCAGGATAGGTCCTTGTCCCCACATCTGGATGCCATAGCTGTGCCTTGACTCATCTTGGCACTGTGCTGACCACTCCTGTCCCATGGGCCTTTCTCTGCCATTCGACCTGTTGGTCTGCATGTTAACATAACCCTCTTTTTCCCAACTTGAGAGCAGTCTCCAGAAGACACGCTTTTCTTACCTCCCACTTAGTCCTTTTAGAGCCCTTGGCTTGTGATTTACTAATCTATGAGATCAATGGATTTCAGGGTTTGGTTTGTTCATTTCTATTTCAACACCACTGCTGTTATTCTTGCTGGAGCAGGGAAGAGCCATTTATTCAAAAGTAATTTTACATGGAAATCAATAGAAGAAGATAAAAAAAAATGGACTGGTTGGAAAGGCAGTGATTGTTATGTGCTTTTCAAATATCCTCTTTCCTGCTGCCCCTCGCTGACTCTACAGAGCACCTCTGGCTCTGCTCAATTGTGTCTGAAAATGACAATATTCAGTTTATATGTCACAGTTAAGCAGAGGCCTTTTACTCTTGCCCTCAGTTGTTGGCCAGAGTCTTAAATTGATGCTTGAATGAGCACTTTGCAAGGGAGGCGTACGTGGAATTGCTAATGGCGAACTTAGGTTTCATACCATGGCGTTGCCATTTGTTGTGAAATTCCACCCATGATAAATACCATCCTCTCTGTTGGAAATAGCTAGAAATAGAAGGGAAGGGAGTTAAACAGGAAATAATAGGATCAGTTGTTTCCAGTGAATAATAACTTACCATAAAGTCCGTATAGGTTTCCCCCTACTCTTTGGCCTTTTAAAAGAAAAAGCCTGAAATGTGAAAGAAAGTTGATGCTTTGCATGCTTTCTGGAGGAGGGAAGCTTTCACATATTGGCTAGGGGCAGGGCATTCTGTTGTGTTCTGAAAGGTTTGGGTCATCACGGTGGGAGACTGGAGCAGGACTCAGACAAAAGCAACCCAGGCCATGAGGGGAGAGATTGGCTTTGCTGGGCAGTGTTTCTCTAAGGATGGGATAGTTTTTCCCTACCTTCCTTCCTTCCCTCCTTCCTTTCTCTTTCTTTTTTTCTTTCTCTTTCTTTTTTAACTTTTTAAATGAACAAGGTAGAAAATTTTCTTAAATTTCGATGTGCAGAAATGCCAAATTCTGCTTGTGTTTAGCTGTAGCAGCTCAGGCAAGGGCAAACATGCTCTAATTATGAAAAACTTTTCAGGAAAGACAAAGAAAAGGAATGTTAAAGGAGAACATGAGGGGCTGGAGTGGTGCCTCGGTGGCTACAGCGCTTGCCTGGCATGCACGAGTATGCAAGTTCTAACCCCAGCACCCATGTACACAACAAAGAGTCCGAGGAATGAAAGTCACATGAAAAACTAAATAAAAATTGCTTCTCTCTTTCCTTACACAGGCTGGGTGGGCCAGGCTCCTCACCCACTCTCCTTAGAAGACCCGTTGCTGCCAGGCTGCTTGGGCAGCAGTGATGTTAGTGTCTCTTCAGGGATTTCTAGCAGTGGACATTGGGAGGCATCCCATTCAACATCCCAATAGATGGGAAATACAAAGATGGGGATGAATAGAAGGAAGGAAAGAAGGACAGGAAAAAGGAAAATGAGTGAGCCCATACTGTGGAGGAGTAGAATACCACACTCCGTAAAAACCCAAGTTCTCCTAATATTGGTCCCCTAATGGCAAACATCATCTCATGGTCTCCTTCTTTTTTTTTTTTTTTTTAAGAAAGAGGGGGACATGGGCTGAGCTACCCCCATCCAGCCACCTCTTTCCAAACTCAAGGAATAGAAGACTAGATATTGGTGGGGGGGGGTCATGACCCAGTGGCCTTGTGGAGAATGTCTCTGATTGGGACCATCACTTATTAGTTTAAAAGAAGGGAAGAATGACATCTCATTCCTCAGGTGAATGTCCGCTAATGAGTTCAACGGTCTGATCCACCCTGTGTCTACATGAACAGAGGACAGACGAACTCATAGAAACCGCAGGAAGGGGCCAGCAGTGGCCCAGAGCCATTGCCACTTCAGGGCTGGGAGTGGTAGGGAGGCGTGCTTTCCCTCTGGCTCTGTGCAGGCAGGTGGCTGACCTTGAGTTGGTTTCCTTCCATGGTATATCTTCAGGGTGAGGAATCTGGCACCAGAGGCCCTAACAAATACCACAGGTGGCAGAGCAGTGGGGTACATAGGAGAATGAATAGAAAGTTCCTCTGATGAAGATACTGCAGAGCATGGTGTGATCATTGTGGGTTTCTTGGAAAATCTCAAGCATGCCCCACAGGAGAGTCACCTGCCACTCAGAGGGAACTCAAGTTGAGTCCTGGTCAGCCATGCAAGACCTATAATAGGCCCTCCTTGGTCAGTGAGGTCAGAACTTTCCATTTCTCCTAATCCTCTCTCTGGCCCCATCATAGCCAGGGGAATGGAAATCCAGAAGGAGGGGATGATACCTTGCAGAAGCTGACCATATCTGCATTCCCTGCCATGACCCTGGAGCCACCATAAAGGGAGAGGAGAGTAGTAACAATGTGGATGTGAGATGGGGTTGAAACTTGGCTGAACTGGACTTGGACCCTGGTGACTAGAACATCTCTGTGTCCAAGTTGATGCTAACGAGATATGGGATCCATGGAACAAGGCTGAAGACGGCTATCAGAGAAATCTAAAGCCATTTCATGTTTGTGTCCTAACAATTTTCAGTCTGCTCAATAAAGCTCATGCTATTTAGGGACACCGCTGTCACCTAGTTCTTATGCTGCCTGTCATAACACTGTGGAAGTTAGCTCACAGAACGTGGCTGGCTTTCATAAAGATCCTGACACTTCAATCTTCTGTTTCCCGCGACTAGGATGATTCATAGTGATCTAATACTTTGCCTCTGTTAACTTGATTGACATTCAATTGCTGTGACTCTAGAGTGAGTTGTTAGTTGTCTTATTTGCAAGGCTAGTTTTTTATTATTTGGGATGCATTCTAATAGAACTTTCTCAACGGCAATGATGGATTTTCTTTTGATTTTCCATTACATGAAGGAAAAAACTCTGACAAGTTGACTTTTCAGATTACGACATTCTAAAGACTCAGATTTTATTTTATTTTTTGAAGAAGAAACCCATGACAACCAAGAATGCCTTAAAATGCTCTACACCTAAAAGAAGCATGCTTAGGGATGAGTCATTAAGGACATCTGCGAACTAGATGGAGCGGATGTGGCCCTAGCAGTTGCTGTCGTAGACCATTCTGCATTTCAGGAGCTTGAGGTAATTGTCAATCTTATGCGAGTCCCTGCGCAGGCAGTGGAGCAGATTGTAGAAGGCAAAGAGGCGGGAGTCCTCGTCAGCCATCTGCAGGGACGCGAGCCCCGACCACACGGAGTAGACCTCGTTTTCCTTGATTCCAGGATGAACCTAACCACCAAAAAGATAGACATTTATTAGTCACATTCTACCATTTGTTCATCATGTTGCTTCTAATTGTCAAATTAGGATTTAGGGAAGACGCAGGAATGTAAAACTTCATTCAAGGCACAGACTTTGTTTTTCACGTCTCTGAGCTAGGTACCATAAATCTAGTACTTATCTAGAACCTCAGAGCTGAACCCTTGCACAAGTTTTCTGACATGCAATGGTCACAGACGTGCAGGAGCAGACAGATGGAGTAGGAAGGTGCTACCTCAAGGCAGACATGGATTTGCCCCGGGGCATGGCACAGCTGGCTTCTGTTGTTACCTGAAGGACATTTCTGTTTCCTGAATCTGCACCCCTGTGCCCTGCACCCGGTTTCTTTTGGTAGTTCTGCATTTCTCTCCGTGTTTTGAACTGAATCTATTCTCCGTATCACACATGTACCAAAACCCGAGATGTGATGCGGGTGGCACTGAGTGCTTCATGGTGCGGTAGCTGCAGTGATGACCACCACTAAGAAGATCTGCTGGTGTGGTCATGACTGACTCTTTCTTTCCACCCAGGGGAGCTACCCTCCAAGTGTCTGTGAGGACTAGCTGCTGGCTTTCCAGTTCCCTGGGGCGGGAGGTGCTGGGAGCAGCAGCTTGGAGCAGCAGGGTGCTGGCAGCTGTCCCTCAGAGGTGCAGGCTGGGTAGGCCTGGCTGAGATTTCAGCAAATGCTGAACAGCACAGGAGGGGAAGCTGTGCACTCTGGGAAACCCCAGGGATCTTGGCACCCAAGTGGCCATCTTGGCACCTTTAAGGGTATCTGCTGACTGGGAGACCAGCTGGCAAAACCCAGCATCACTGTAGACCTGACCTGCTGAGCTTTCTTCTATAGAGTAAGAATATTTTCAACTCTGGATTCCTGTTGGAATGTAACATGTGTGTGTGGCCTTACTTTATGCATTTTATCTTGAAAATTTGGTGCTAAAGCCCTAAGATAAAATTTACTGTACAAGGTACAATGACATGAACAGGTATAAATAATAAATGCTAGGAAAAAAGGATCAGAAAATGAAGTATTATAGAACAGGAAGTGTGGTCAGAGTAATGAAGAAAATAACTTGAAAATCAAGGTGTTTATTTCCTGTATTCCTGGGTTAATATGCCCTTTGTATTTGGGTTGGATGCATTCTTCTCCCACGAAAATGATACATGATAACGTGTACTTCGTACACAAAAAGAGAAATATAAAATTGCTTTTGTTATTATCTCTATAATCATATGTTTTTCTTTAGATAATACATTATTTCTGAGAACTTCAGAGAGCTGCTTAGCTGTTATCTCACTAATGTTGAAATTATTCTGAATGGAGACTATCTGAATATTATCTGAATGAAGACATGTATTGAAAACACTAATTTGATCTGAGTACAAAAAGTTATTTGCGGATATTAAATGCAATGATATGAGCTTTGATTTAGGATCCATAAGCAAAGCAAAATTCAGGATGAAATAACTTTCTTTAAACTATAAAAAAAAGACCATTCCAGAAAAATACTCCTTTGTTTGGTGGTCCTCCACAATCTAGTGCTGGTAGGATGGCATAGAGGCCATGGTCTCATCTTTCCAATCTCCTCAGGGACAGGGGTGGGTGTGGGCGACCGTCCATTCTGGTTTTGATTTTGTCCCTTCTTCCCTACTCTATTTCTCTGGTGTGAGGAGAAAAGAGAAGGAATCATTTCTCTTACAGATTCTCTTCTCTGATTTTCTTTCCCTTGAAAATATTTGACCGCCAGTCCCAAGAAGAGGCCAGCCTTTGGTGGGCAGAGAGGGTAGGGAATTCTGTGCCTGCTGAATATCCTGGGAGCATTCTCAGATCCCTTTGTGCTAGAGTCTAGCACTTGTGGTGATGAGGCTCTTCCTATCTTTAATGTCAGTCTAGAGGAAGAATGCACAAGTTTTGTTCTTGGCAAGGGAGGTTTTTGAAAACTCAGTTTTCTCCGTAAAGGTCACCTCTCTCTTAACGAGAAAATCAAGGAAGCACCAGGTGACTGCTTACCTGGCCCACTATCTTCTCCATGCCCTCCAAAAGCCGCTTGTTCTGTTCTTCAATCTCTATGGCTCTCGACAGGATGGCCTCTGGGGCCTCGTGCATGCCACGCACTTCTGTGACCAGGTGGTACAGAGGGTCGTTCCAGGACCGCAGCACACGGAGGACCAGGTTCAAAAGGTCTTCATGCTAAGGAGCCATTGGAACGATCCGTTAAAAACAGCACAGTACAGCAGGGCTACATGGAATTTCCGCTCAGAAAGGCCGAACTACACACCTCTTTCTTATTCTTGTATGTAATTTTTTTTGTAGATAATAAAAATTACAGAAAAGTTAGATTTAAATTGCTGAGTATACTTGGCTAAAATAAAACAAAAACTAGCTTTATTTAAATAATGACTTTTTCTAAGGAGACTTGTCATTGATGATAATTTCATTTACCCTCTGAAATCCTGCCTTCCACCCATAAGTCTTTCATAGTTGATAACTTTGCTTTTCCATGGGGAGGAACCAGGTTTTGCTGGAAATCAGTTGATTCCCACAAGATCTGCCTTGGGAAAGTTAGATTCTACCAGTGTCAAGTTCAAGGACTCGGATCATTGTCACACAGGGATCCATTTGTGCTAATGAATCAGATTTGTGCATGATTTTTAGGTTCATTAAGGATGTTGGAGCAAGAAGACAACCTGGTGTTCTTAAATGCGCTTGTCTTAGTCTGCAACTCTCCGCGTGGTGAGGTAGCGCAGCCGCCTGGTTCACTGGCGCGCACAGGTGAATGCAGTGGTGAGATGTCTTTCTTAACAACAGCATTGATGGGGGTTGCGGTGGAGTCTCGATCCCCCCCCCCCACCGTTTATGTTAACAGTAGGATCCTGCGTGGCGCTCGTCTCTGATTTAAACTGCTGGGTGTGTTGGTGTGTGTTAGCTACCCCAGCGGCAATGAGAATGAAGAGTTCGAAGCCAACAGGCGCCGCAGAGGCAGCAGGAGCAGAGATGAGGGAAGGGGGCGGCCACTTGGGGTGGCAGAAGGATTGAGGGTGAAGCCTTGGCACTGAATGGAGCCCAGACTTGCTGCTCTCGGGCCCTGCAACCTGTGCAGTTTCCGCAACCACTCAGCCTCAGTTTCCCTATCTCAGCAGGTGTAACAACAGAACTTTGTGCTAAAGGCTTTTGTGAGGATTAAATACCGGAACGCACTCAGTGTGCTTGGTGAAGTGTCTGGCAACAATAGCTCTTGACAATTGTTATCTCTTCCTCCTCGTCCTTCTCTATCTCTAATTATTATTATCATAGCTGTTGTTAGTGAACACAACAGAAAGACAGAAAGTCAGCTCCTCTAATAAGATCGCAGAGAGATCAGACTGTAGTGTGTTCGCTAGATAGACCATGATGTTTATTTTAAATCCTGTTAAAAGTGGTCTCGGGAGGGAATCAGAATGGAGAGACTATAGCAGTTAAGGAATGGAGCTGGGATAAAGGAATGAGGCTCAGAGAAGAAGTCAGCATTGCATCCATGAGAAACATGGTACCGTGTTTTATAGGACCTTCCTGGAAGGGCGACTTTCTGTTAAGGCATAGCAGAAGGCAGAGGGGTCAGTGAAGAAAGAAGGAGTAGGTTTTAGAGATGCGAATGCAGAAGCAGAGGACAGTCTGGGAAGTCCCGGAGAGGTGACTCCACTGGCATGGTGGAGAAGGGTCAAGGGTAACAGATGACAGATAGGACTGCACTGAGTTGCTCTCCTGTGTACACAGATGGGTGTTTACCAATGATGTCCAACGCCGGCTTTCCTGCAGCAGCATACACAATCACGCACATTTCACGTAGTGTCATCTGTGTGGACAACTTCCGGATCTGCTACAATCCTCCTGTAGCATTTTATTTTGCTTACAGTTTATCAACTACTTAATTACAATTTTTCTTTGCTCTGTCTTCCTGCATTTTACTCTGTTATTGAGATTGTTGTTCCCTCTGGCAGTGCCCTAATGTCCTACAGCGTGGTCCTGTGTGTCCTGCCCCTGTTGTTCTGGGGAACAGCCAGTTGGGGACTCACATGGATCTGCTGGGCTTGCTCCTTGTCTTCAGGAGTGGAGAGGGAGGAGGTGTGGCAGCTGTTGATGGCTTTGGTGATGAACCCCCGGCCCTGCGCGTACCGTTTGTCCTGGAAGCCACGCAGAGGATCCAGTTAGTTAGGGTTTGGGAATTGCGCAAATTAATCTGCTATCAGAATATTAATACATTTGATGAATGTGCATCTGCTTTACAAAGGAGAGCTACGCAAAAGCGTTAGCAGGGCAACCCTCCTGCCTACTTGTGCCACTAGCTCTGCCATCCTGATTGTCATCCAACTGCTAACCGCCAAATTCTCTCCTTTGCTCTCCCTGATGTACCACCCTTCTTTTCACCCTTCCTACAAGTTGCAGTTTGGAAAGTGAACCCTAAAAATAGCAAAACTGAAACCTGTTAGACGTTCTCACCACCACCTTTCCCAGGTATTTGAGCCAAATGCCACAGTACATAACTATCAGTGTTCATTCATTTAATCTCTTATTTCCTGTGGGTCCAAATGGGCATTCTCTACTTACATAGGTATTATGAAATTATCACTTCTCTTCCAGTTACCTCTGAATCCACATGCCCACACCTTACCAAGCTTATTGTGAATTCAGAATAGTTTTGTTGATTGTCAAAAAATAAGTCATAAAAAGCAGGGAATAAAATTTTAAGAAATTTTAAGCCACGGACTGAGATTACAACCAGGAAAACTCAAAGACTAATATTTATTGTTTAAAATTAATATTTAACAAAAGTTGTGAAAGTTTAAAGGGAATACAAGAAAGAGTGGGAAGATCAAAGTTGGCCAGTC
>PVKS010005940.1:0-81695 GCA_004027875.1 Aplodontia rufa
TCAGGGCTCTGTGACCTGTGGACCTGTTTCGCAGTGTTACCCATTCCCTTTTAGAATTTAGTTGCAGAGCTATGCAGAGCCTTGGGTTCAGCTTTTATTAGTTTATCAAGTTTTCTTTTAAAATGAAATGTGATTCCACTTGCTCTCGGCATCTAAAAGTCAAATTCATAGAGTGGAATTGTGGAGCGTGGCTCCTGGAACTGGGGAGGGGCGTGGGGCCCCTGAGTTCAGAGTTTGAGCAGCCCTGGCCTGGCCTGGCCTGGCGAGGGCTGAGCCAGCATCTGGACCCCGGGCCCCCACCAGCCTGTGGGCACCCAGAGCCCCCTGATCGTGCAGAATCTCTTCACGGTGGGACCCGCAGTCGCTTCTTCAGTGTTCACATTGGCGCATTGTAATCGCACACACTAGCGGGACTGGTTGTTGTGCGTTCCTACTGCTCGTGACGGTTTGGTGGTTCTCATCCCCCAGTGCCTCGCCTTCCCCTCTGCTGTACTCAGCTCCCTTTGATTTCCGTGAAATCGGCCCTTGCCTTTCTTTTCCGTTTTCCTCTCTAGCTTCCGCACATGAGAGGAAACATTTGACCCTTGCCCTTCTGAGCGTGGCTTAGTTCACTTACCGTGATGGTCTCTAGCTCCGCCCGCTTTCCTGCCAGTGGCGTAATCTCCCTTCTCCCGGTGGCTGAGTAAAGCTCCACTGCGTCTCTACACCACATTTCCTTCATGCATTCGTCCGTCGAGGACTCCTAGGCTGGTTCCGTGGTTTGGCTCCTGCAAATCGTACTGTTATACCCGTGGGTACGCCTGTGTCACTGCGGTAAGACGACCTCAGCTCTTCAGGGTAAATACCTAGGACTGGGATATGAAATCCGTTCTCTATCATGTCAAGCACCCACTCCACCCCCCAAAAAACATTCATGGCTAATGGTTAATGCCCCCAGGCAGCCGGAGCAGAGCGTGCACATGGCCCTAGGCCAACAAGCCAGACGTAGAGTTCGGGGAGTGAACAGAACGGTCAAGGGCCCTGCTTTCGCGCTGTGTGACCCGATCAGCTTGTCTTTCACTAAAGAAACCAGAAAGTGCGGTGTCTGGCCCTGTGCGGAAACCAGAGCTTTTCTGTCTTAGAAGAGATTCTGAAATTATTTGTATGATTCTTCTTCATTATTCGCTGCGTCCTGAGGAGAAAGTCACGGCACTGGGCAGAGTAGTGCAAACTAGAAAGACAGTCCAAGCTCCGTCCCACATGACTCTGTCTGCTGTGCTGACACCACCTCCTTGCACAACAACCCTTGTGCAGTGCGGAGACTGCCCAACTGTAATCGGCAGCCCTGCCTGAACTCTACAAACCAGATGAAACCAGCTCTCCTTAGGTACAGAGAAGCAGGTGCCATCTATCTAGTGTTCATTAGTTTCACCAGCATTTTAGATTTTGCACTGAACCAGGCCTCTGATTTTTGCTTTGGCTGTGCCAGAGCCTGAGTGACTGTCATTAGTGGTTTCAGATTCCTGATGTCCCTTTTCTTTCTTTCTTTCTGAAGGAGCTTGGGAAAGACAGGACTCGTTAACAGTGAATGCATAAGCTATGTGCAGTTCCTTTCCCAGGAACTGCATTACTGTCAGGGAGGTACAGTGAGTAAGCTGCCCTCCTGCTTCCCAGAGGATTCTGGGATGGTCAAATGCACACGTCACCCATGAAAATGAATTGTGATCAAAATCCTTGGAGCAACTACTTCAAAGCTCTCACGTGCTCAGTAAAGCTCTTCCATCTGCATTCCCGGTGCCAGCTCACACACACGCTGGCATGAGGCTAGGAAACCTCAACAGCAAGCCCCCTTGACTCGTCCTTGTACCCTGTAAGGGGGTGAGCCGGAGTTTGCAGATGGCCCAGAGTCCCTGCCGTGCTTGGGCACAAGACTCAGACAGCACAGCCCAAGTGTCTGCATTCCGAAGATTCTTCAAACTAAAAATGAAAGGGAATCACTAATGGAATTTCATTCCAAGAACCTTAGGTGGGTACAGATTGAATGAAAATTAATCTCGGCGTTTTGCTTTATAAATTAACCCAAGAACGGTTAGACAAAATGATATTTTTTTGTCATGGACTTTTAAAAAGTCAGAATCAGCACAACTCTTCATTTTACTGAAAAATGTTCTTTTGGCCTTACACACACATGGGGCTCGCCAGCCACACCAGCCTCCATTACCGAGGCCAGTCACAGTGAGGGCCTCGACTCTCAGGGCTGCAGAGCCACGCGAATGCCTAGGAGACTGGCGATGCTGGCTGAATCCAAGGAGCAGCTGTGGGGAGCCAGGGCCACAGGATCGTGCCGTTAACACCACTCAGCCCCGAAATCCCACCGCGGGCCTCAGGCCTGTGCCTGAGCAGGGTTCCTGCTGAACCGTGGCAAGGACAAAGCTGAGAACCAAAGCCCTATGGGCCACACATCAGTCACACCCAGAGCTCCGGGGGTAGGTTCCAGTCACCTCCCAACATGACCCTGAGCAGGTCCACTCTGCCGGGCGCCCCTGGGCTCCACCCCCAGAGGGACGCAACTCAGCTGCTGCCTTTGAGCTCATTGGAGTCTTCAAATTTCCTGCGCCCACATCGTTTTAACATTTTTAACATTTTGTTAAAGAAAGAAGGACAGTGAAAGAGAGATAGAGAATCAATTTTTATTGAGTTTTTCACGTGGCTTTCGTTGCTCTGACACTTAGTTGTGTACATGGTGCTGGGGTTTGAACCTGTGTACTTGCGCATGCTGAGCCAAGACCGTAACCGCCGAGCCACCACTCCAGCCCCCACCCACGTTGCTTTAACAAGTCACTTTATTGAGATTAACTGCTGCAGGAAAAATGTGCATGGTGAATTTGGACCATGCGCACCCACAAAGCCATTGTTGTGAGGAAAGAGATGTACATTCATCACCTCCCAGAGCACCCTCACACGCAGGCGAGGACTTGGATAAGTGTCCTCCAAAGGCCAGTACTGAAGGCTTTGTCCCTAGCCCTTGGAGTCATTGATAGCTGGTGGACTCCTTAGGACGTGGGGCCTGGAGAAGGAAGGCAGGGAATGGTGGGACGGGGCTGCAGCCCGGCTCTCTCGTTGTTTCCCAGTCCCCATGGGTGCACAGTCCTCCCCCACCACACACTCCCACCAGGACCTGCTGTGCCACAGCTAGCCCACAGCAGCAGGGCTGGAGCCAAACTCAGCCTTCTCTCCTCAAGCTGACCGTCCTAGGTCTCGTGTCATGGCGATGTAAACCTGACTGCCACAGTCCCTTTGCGGTGCCCTCTTGGTCTGGAAGGACGTGTGCAGGCAGAATGCTCCTCCTGAGATCTGCTCCTCTGAGGTGAAGGGCAGGCTCCCTGTGGTCAGCTGCAGCTCCTCACCCCTCCCCGCTCCCCAAGCCACTTCTCTGCTCCCACATCCCCGCGATGGAGTGAGTCAGACCCCTGCATAGCTGTCCCTCCGCCTCTGACCTTGTGTTGCAAATGTCAGGACTTCTTCCTCAGGGTGCGGAAGGAGCCCATGGCGAGTGCACGGGCTCTCTCCATCCTGTGGGCATCCCGGGGTCGCTCCCCTCCTTGGCTCTTAAGACAGTGCCATGGTGGACATAGGCGCAGCTGCAGTTCCTGGGACAGGACCGGGTGGGACGCTGGCTCTGTGGGGGCTGTGGTTCCCTCGCCTTCTGGAACATCCTGCATCCACCCCTGCTGTGGCACCCAGCACTTGGCGTGGATACCCTGTGCCCAGCCTTTCACACCCAGCAGCTGCCCAGGTTCCACCAGCTCCCTGGGGAGGCGAGCGCTGCTCATGTTCACAGCTGAGAACCGAGGCCAAGGCTGAAGTCCCCAGCTCGAGTCCCCACAGTCTGGAGGAGCAGCTGCAGGCCATGGCCACCACCTTCCTGGTGCCAGCCTCCGTCCCTGTACCCATGCCAGATGCCGAGGGGCTGGCTGGAAGCTGCAGCTGTGGTCTCAGGCCTCTCTTCTTTCCACGGGGACCCAATCTCAACCATGCCTGCAGTCTCCTTCTTACGGTCCCTCCTCCGCGCCCTGTCCCCACCCTAAGGGGCTGCTGCTGGGAAGCTCTGAGGCCACTGTGAGGCCTCCCTACTGCCCACCGCCGGCGGGTCCCACCGCTGCCAGGTGGAAGCTCCCTGCACAGGCGTTGCCAGCTCACCGTGAATGTGGACCTCTCACAACCTGCGTGCCCTGGTACGAGCTCTGGGGCCTCCGGGGTCAGCAAAGGAGGCTAATTTGAAAAGAGATTTGGTAGGAAATCAGTTTCCTATGGACACCAGGGGGCACATGAGAGCACCTACATTTTGTGCCGAGCCTTTAGGAGCTTCTAGCTCTGCACAAGGGCTGACTCGGCTCCAGCTCTGAGTGCGAGGGCTGACTCGGCTCCAGCTCTGAGTGCGAGGGCTGACTCGGCTCCAGCTCTGAGTGCGAGGGCTGACTCGGCTCCAGCTCTGTGCACTCGAGGGCTGACTCGGCTCCAGCTCTGCATGTGAGGGCTGACTCAGGCACGTGCTCAGCTTTGCATGGATGCTGAGGTAAAGAGCTGGGCTTCATGGTGACCTAAAGGTGGGACAGTGAGGTCACAATCCATTCCCAGACAGCAGCTCGGAGCCCTCGGTCTACAAACGCCTTCACACACGTGGGGTCCTGTGTTTGTCGGTGTTGGTGGTGAAAATCCTCCTCACAGACATCGCAGCAACTTCCAGGAATGTGGCCTTGTGGTCCTGCGCAACCTGACCAGAGAGGCCCAGAGCAAAACCCATCAAACTTCTGGAAATTGGAGCTGGTTTGGTGGCATCATGAAGGCACAGGTAGCTGAACGAGGTGAAGTCTCATTTCCACACTGATGACCGTCACACTGAGTGCTGGCCCTGGACAAAGACTTCACCTTCCTTGTCTTGGTTAGTCCTCAGAGTGGCCTTGCAGTGGCTTCAGAGCCTATCTGCCTCCATCTGAGGGGCAAGGGCCCTGACACCTGTGCATAGAGCTGGCATGTCCTGGTCACACAGCTGGAAAGGGTGGTTGTGGGGCACCACCCACGTGTCTCTGCCCAGAGCCCATCACGTTCACTACCACTCCGTAAGCTGGACAATATTATTGTGAAGAGTGGAGAAGAGGAGGTGAATGAATATGCTGGCTTTGGTGCTACTGGCGGTGTTTATGAAGGTGGTGATGGTAGTGTGATAATGATGGTGGATGGTGATGGTGATGTTGATGGTAATGGTGGTGATTGGTGATGGTGGTGATGGGGATGGAGATGATGGTAACAGTCATGATGATGATCATGGTGGTGGTGGTGATGGTGGTGATGGTGATGGTGATGGTAGTGATGGGGATGGGGATGGTGATGGTGGTATTGTTGTTGGTGGTGATGGTGGTGGTGGTGGTGGTGATGGTGATGGTGGTGATGGTGGTGGTGATGGTGATGGTGGTGTTGGTGTTGGTGGTGATGGTGATGGTGATGGTGGTGATGGTGATGGTGATGGTGGTGGTGGTGATGGTGATGGTGATGGTGGTGATGGGGATGGAGATGATGGTGACAGTCATGATGATGATCATGGTGATGGTGGTAATGTCATCATTTAGACCATGCAAAAATAAGATCTGGTATGTGAGGAGAAAGAGAATGGTCTTTGACCCAAATGTGCTAATCAATATGTTGAAGAGACTGACTCCTTTCCTGCCTGTTGTTCATAAATTCTCTCTGAGCACAGACATAGGAACAGCCCCCTGTCTCAGATGTGGGACCCTCCTGGCAATCCACTGTGGCGTCCCAAGGTGACCAACCATCCCAGTTTACCTGGGACTGAGGAGGTTCCTGGGATCAGGGGCTTCCAGTTTTAACACCGTACAATCTAGGCAAACCAAGATGAGGTGTCCATGTTCCTCCCAGATTGACCTGGAGGCAGTGCCCAATCCTCTGGCTCCCCCTCTGGCTCCTTCAGATCGTCTTGTGGCTTTGCAAGTGGAGACTGCTAGCTGCAGGTGCCCTTTGTGTGCCTCTAGCTTAAAGCTCGTGTTGTTTGCTATTCATATCCATCAATGGGAGATGTCACTCAAGCAGACCTGATTTCTGGCTTCTCTGGAAAGAATCAGAAGATCTGGCAATGCACAGCCCAAGAGGCACAACCAGCAGGGCTGAATGGAGGCTGCAGCCCCGTGGGCTTGACCAGGCGTGAGCGTGTGTTTCTCCCGTCCTTTTCACCTGCTTGTTCTGCCTGTCCAGATTGCAGAAGTTTCAGTTGAAATATACGTGCAATTAGAACAGCGCTTGGAACACAGGAAGAGCGCGGCCATGCGGCCCTTGTAGTTGGCGATTTCTACTTCGTAATTATACCTCTCGGCCAAGAGCCCTGCAATCATTTGGCAATAAAAACAAAACACGGACACATGCGATTGCAAAGAGAAGCTGTGGGGACATTATCCTGAGTGAAAGGAGCAAGAGCACGCTCTGCATGAGCTCATTGATGAGAAACTGGAATGCGTGAACTCAGCCTTAGAATGACGCAGAGGCTGCCCAGGGTGGGGAGGCACGGGGCAGTACGAGCAGAGCGGCACAGAATTTCTTTGTAGGTTGGATGGATGAAAATGTTCTGAAATTGATAGTAGAGATGGCTGCACAGTTCTGTAACTCTTCTAAAAACCATTGAATTACCCATTTTAAACGGTCGAATCGTGTGACATTAAAATTGCATCTTAATAAAGTTATTATTTTAAAAGTTCTGCAGATGAGCTTGCTTATGGGCACCATTGCCACACTGATCAGAGATCAGGGCTGGAGAAATGAAGAGACTCACAGAAATCAGTCAGGGAGGCACAGAATCGCCTAGGTGGATCCAGACCCCAGAGGAGGCATCGTGGATGTGGCTTCACACACAGTGCCAGAGCCAGCCTCCAGGCTTTGGCCTATGCCACTGTCCATACCCAGGCTCTCCTCCCCACGGCAGTTACAGGCACATCCTCCTGTGGGATTTGTGGTGGGCTGGATTGTGTCCCTCAAAGAGATATGTCCAAGTCCCAAACCCTGGTGCTGAGAAGGTGACCTTAGGTGCAAACAGGGTCTTTGCAGAAGTTCTCAAAGTTCTCGATGACATCAGTTAGGATGAGGGTGGCCCCACGCCACTGACAAGCATTGGTGATGATGGAAACGGAGAACACACTGAGACAGCCTGGAGGACAGAGGTCTCCCTGCTCAGGGGCCTCGGCCCCCAGCCCTGGAGCCCCCCTGCTTCCTGTTGCACTTGTGGCCCACAGAGCTGAGCAGGTACCTTTCTGTTCTCTAAGCCTCTGGGTTTGTGGTTATGTGGTCCAACAGCAAGGGCAGCTAGCCGAAGATGGGTGCTGTTATTTCCCACTGTGGGAAGCTAAGGAAACATGGTGCAGAGAGGCACAGCCAGTGAGCGCAGGCAGAGGGGGTCCAGGGGCGTGCTAGCCCCCTCCTCTCCCCGCCACCAGCCCTGCAGAGACCAAGGAGGGCTTTGCCAGCAGGTGGGCAGCAGATGTCCGTCTTCCCCTGCCTGCTCTCCCCTGTTGCTGAGAGCACCTCTCGTCAACCCTCGGAAATTTTTCCTTTCTTAAATTTGCCTGAAAAAAACATGGGTTCAGAGAACTTGTTCCTTTTCCTTTAATCGTTTGAAGAAAGAAGCAAGATCCGCTTTTCTCCCCCAGCTCTTATTTGTCTAATATGTCGGTAACTCCATGTAGGACAAGGGATTTTGTGATGGGATTATTGCTTGTGCTCAAAATTAAATCTGCAGAGTGCAGCCTGGGAGCTGGAGATGGCTCTGCTAATTCAGGAAGCTTTGAACGTCTGTGCTGCTCCATCCAAGGCAGCCAGGGCAGCGAGGGGCTGCGGTCTGAGTGGACCCCTTGGTGTGGGCTTCATTCCCCCCCCACCCCGGCTGTCAGATTCCCAGGAGGCTGATCAGTATAATTAGGCAAGAGGTCAGAACACCACAGCCGAGGAAAGCACTCAGCAAGGGCAGAGAAAACTGCATTTGCTGGTTTAGGCAACTGTGAAGGTTTCAAAAAAAGCCAGGTGTGGTGGCGTACTTCTGTAATCCCAGTAACTCAGGAGGCCGAGGCAGGAGGACTGCAAGTTCAAAGCCAGACTCAGCAACATAGCAAGGCCCTGTCCTAAAAAATGAAAAGGGCTGGGGATGAGGCTCAATGGTTAAGCACCTCTGGGTTCAATCCCTGGAACCAAAGGTTGGGGGGGACTAGAAAAAAATTAAAAATCCTAATTGTATAAGGAAAATTGAGGACAGTTGAATACTAAATAATTCTGATTATGTGTACTTTGATAATTAATTTGAATTATAACCAGAGAATGCTGTGACTGTGTTTCATGAAGCAGTTTTCCCAAGCACCCTTCTCTTTTTCTTTTCTTTTTTCTTTTTTGCACTGGTAGTGAGCCAAAATACTTTCTTGTCATCCAGTTATCTGATTCTTTTCAATTTCTCTTACATAAAGATTAAATTGGGTGTCAGAGTAATAGTTTAAGGAATTTGAGCCACAAAATAAACATATAAATCTAATATCAAAACATGAATTTGAGCCAAGACTTGCAATGATAATTGATTTAAATTCAAAATTTTAGGGGAATTAAAACACTCAGCATCATTAGTCACTGGGAAAATGCAAAGACAGCCTCAAATGAAGTGTCGCCTCCCCCTCACTGGAATGCTGAGGATGAAGAGACTGTGTGGAGAGCTGGTAGGAGGACGTACTCTGGTGTTGGCACTTCAGGACAGGTGTTGGGACAATCTGCTAGGGACAGATTGTTGTTTCTGGGTGCTTTGATGTGCAGCCTGCCAGCCCTGAGATCTGCAGGTGCACAGAGAGCGCAGACACCTAGCTATGGGAGCACTGTCAGCCACCAGGATGCATGACGGCCCAATGGAACCTATCCCTGCACCCACAGTAGGTGACATTACAGGCAGACCGGAAGGCAGCATCGTCAACAAGCAGGAAAATATCACCGGTGCCCCAAGCAAGCCTGATCATAGAAGCCAGGCTAGGAAAAAAAAATGCGTATGGTAGGACTTCGTTCACATGAACGTTCTAGAACCAGTAAGCAGATCAGTGAAGGTGTGGGGCTGCTGTAAGAGCAGAGATGAATTGCCAAGGTCACAAGGGGGCGTCCTGAGTGGGGACTCTAAAAGTGGACTGCGGCCAAGTTGCTGAACTTCCTTGCACTGTGCACTTGCTGGGACTTACCTCAGCGGGACTCTGGCACCATCAGGAGTCAGCTGCACTGGTCAAGGGCCTGGGCTGTTCTGTTTCTGTTGGAACTCGGGCAATGAACACTGTGCTTCTGCTCTCTGCCACTAGGGGGTAGTGTCACCCATGATTTACGTGGTGTGTGCTGGGCTTTCAGTCTCTGACAATGGTCAAGTAGGATTCCTGGGTTTGGGGCAGGCACTTTGGAAGGGGGAAACGAGGCCTCTGCTTAGCAAATGCGGTGGATTAACTGGGCATGGAGGCGGCTGCGGTCCATGTGAGCCAGCCATGGATTCTGAGAGCACTTGGAGTTGACAGTACCTCTGGCCACACTGGATCAAGTCTGAGACCCAGGTGAGGTTGGGTCCAAGCCACCATCCACAGAGAGCCAATGTCCATGGGGTTGCAGATCTCCAAACCCAGTGCAGGCTCCTTCCCCCAGCCCTCTGCCTAGACCCAGCCAGTGCTGGGCACCACCCCAGGGGGGCCAGCTGGGTCCTTGCATGATTCCAGAATGCCTCTTGGCATGTACTTGCTGGCATCTATCTCCCTGACCAAATGTGGACCAGCCCCTGCTGCTCAGGAGCAAGCCTGGTGCCCAGCCTGCACCCAAAGGTGGTTGCCAATTCTGCAGGACACCCATGACCCTTCCCAGCAGATTCCTTTCTGCTCATTTCTGTGTTCATGACCCAAAGTCCCCACTGGATAAAAGTGCTCAATATTTCTGCAAGGGCACCAAGGAAACCCACCTTGAAATTCCCTCCCCTGGTGCCCCAGGTGCTGACTAGGAGCCTCCCATTGCCACTTCAGCCACCCATCAAGCACCTCCCACTCACCGGGGTTCCCTCTGAAATGCCGGTGCCCTGGCTGGGTCACCCTTCTGTCCCACCTGCACTTGAGTGTGCATGCTGGAGGGCTGTCCTGTGTCCAGGTGGACGCCAGCCTGGCTTCCCTGGGTGATCTGCCAGCTCGTGCCCAGTGGGCTCCACAGCAGACAGTGCTGGAATTTCAGAGCCTTAGCTCAGCCAGGTACTCGTGACCCTATTCTGGGCTCCCCTTCATCTGCAGACCCAGCACTTCCTCTCTTGCCATCCTGAGATGCTGGACCCTCATGCCAGAGAGAGCAGAGCCCGGGCACTCAGGCTTTTTCCTGCCTCCACCTAGAAGGGGCCACATCGTTTGCCCTCCTGCATCAATAGCTGCAAGGCATCTGGGACATAGCCTCTTCCTGCAGCTCAGGGAATGAGGGGCACAGCAGGCATGTCCCCCACGCTCAGTGTGTGCTGTGGCAAGACAGAGGGTTAAAGCATCAGAAAGTGCATATGCCAGCAGCACCTTTGGCCTCCTCCATCCACAGTGGCTGGAGCTGCTCTTCCCTCAGGGCTGCCTGAAACACCTCGATTGGTAGCAATAGCGTGTACATCACTGAAGTATGCAGACGAACTGAGAACAGAGGCCGCCCACACTGTGGAGAAATAAAGCACATGTTCCTCGACAGACTCCTCCTCAGCTAAGTTGCAAAAACTAAAAGACTTCTCAGGGACATTGGTGTCACTTATTCCAAGTGCCTCCCCTAAGGATGATCCATTTAATAACTCAGTTACAGCCCTGGACCTTCCAGAGAAGGCACTTGCTGAAATTGAATTGCTTTCTTGTTTTAAATGCGTGTTTTGGGACAGAGACTCTATCTTGTATTAGAAGCGAATTGACAGATAAGTAAAGTTTGGCTCCTGCACCCCCGTTTGGGCTGTGAATGAATTGGAAGTAAATGAGGTGGGCGTTGGGTTTCCCTGCGGTGACAGGACCCAGAATTATTGCTTGGTTACTGCGAGCCCGCAGAGCTGTTAGCACATGTCCTGGGGGAGGGAGGGAAATTTGCTCAGCTGCCTTTCTGGAGGAGCCGTGAAGCCCCAGGATGGATCAGTTAAGTGGTTTGCTATGGAGCTCTCGCGTCCTTCCCGCCGTAACTGCTGGCAGAAACGGAGTTGCAGGAGGGCAGAGGAATGAGACTTGCTTTTAACTCCATGTGACTAATGCAATCGGCATTGTGCTCACAGCAGAAAAGCTGCTCGCAGGGACCCTTGTTTGTCATTCAAAAAGGACGACTATCTTTTGTATTCTGACTTCCAGATGGCCAAGGAGACCCATGAAGACCCTTGCAAGAGACTCATTAAAAGATCAAGACTGGACTACTTCCTACTAATTAGGAGGTCATTGTGGTCACTCAGCACACAGGAGAAATTGCAGAGAATCTCACTTGCTACCTGAAATTTCCCATTAAAGTGGTGGCAAGCAGAGCTAAGCATCAAATTCTGCCAGGTGGAGTGCTGCAGGCTCCAACCAATCAGAGCAGAACAGAGGGTAACACTGGCCAATCAGAAAGGAGCTGGCATGAGGGCGTGGCCCGTGGGTGTGGCTCTCCACCCCTGTTGGGGCAGGTGCGCAGAAGCACCCCTCCTGCTGTCCGCACCTCACCCTGCTTGCTGCCTCCGCCTGGGGGTTCCACCTGCTTGGCATTGTTTCCTTGTTTTATTTTTTTTCTTATTTTATTACCAGTCCATGAGTTCAGTTTCTTTTTCTAATTGGTGCATTAGGGTTGTACGTAGCGACAGGGTTTGTTGCTACGTGTTCATACATGGGCAGAATACAATATAATTTGGACCATAGTCCCCCAGCCTGGCACTCCCCCTCTCCCTCATCCCATCCCCTGGTCCGGTGCTTCTGCTGATCACTCTATGCAGTTGATTCTATAAAAATTATTTAGTTTCCTAGGTGTGCAAAATATATTTCCCCTTCCACCCTTAGCCCTTTCCCCCATCGTCCTTCCTCCCCTCTCCCCTTCTGCTTCCTCTGCTTTCCTAGACTTCCTTTAGTTCTTCTATTAATTTGTATCTGGATATTCTCCATTTCCATCGTCCTGCCAGTGAATGGCATGATCTCTTCTTTCAGTGGATGAGGAGAGCTCCGTTGTGTGTGTGCGCCATGGTTTCTCAATCGTGCGTCTAGTGAGGGGCGCCTGGGCGATTCCGCGATGCGGCTACTGTGAATTCTTGGCCCTGCTTTCTTGAAGCTCCTGGATCTCCAACTGTCCACACCCAGGCTGCAGCCAGCTCTAGGGGACTTGTTTCATGGTCCCAGCACAAACACATGCCCTGAGCCCACTGTGGTCTCCAGGCCCAGCTGGTGGCCCTGCCCTCCTTTCAGACAAGTCTGTCCCACATCTTGGTAGTGCTCCTCTGGGAAGCAGGCCAAGTTCCCTTTTCCTAGTTCAAGGCCATTTTCACAGAGCACTGTGCCTCAAATTCCCTTCTCCTAACTGCTTTTAGAAACTCCAAGCAGCTACATCTGCAGACCGTGTCTCATTTTTGTCCATTGTTCATTGTTCCTGGGGCTGAGGTGGAACAGTGAGCAAGAGCCACACAAGGTCTTCCCTCAGCAGAGCCTCCAGCCCTGGGTGGCAGGCATGGCCCCAGAGCTGAAGGGAGATCTGACCGCATGTTTGACGAGTGGTGGAGGAGGAAGCATAGGAAGGGCTGGGGTGGGGAGGATGGAGCCCTGTGGACATCTTGGGGACAGCAGCCCAGACAGGAGAAGCAATCCATGCAGGGGACAGAAGTGGGGGTCCCTCTGTTTCCTGCAAATCCAATCAGCTTACTCTTCTAGCCCCTGCCATGTTAGTGGTCCTGCCAGAACTCTGGGTCTCTGTGTGGCTGCAGATGCGCCAGACAGCGCCTCCTTCTGCCTTTTCTCAGCATACTGTCTAGAAACAGGTGTGGTGCCCTCCATCCAAAGACCCTTCCTCCCCTTGCTCATTATCTTCTGAAAGAGAACTCATTTTCTTCGCTCAGGACAGGGGCGGGTGGAATTGCTGTCCTGTTCTCTCTCCTGCATGGGCTGGAACAGAACTGGCTGCCCTGTTGAGAGGGAGGAAAGGAGAAACCACAGAGGGGGAGATGAAGCACAGGTTAACATCGCGAACCATCATCCCACCAGGCAGACCTTGTCTTTGAAGTAGGCAGGACAGCTCTCTCTTGACTTCAAGAAGAGATACCCTGGGGCTGGAGTGGTGGCTCAGGGGTTTCGGCGCTTGCCTGGCAAGCACGAGGACCTGGGTTCAAACCCCAGCACCACGTACACAGCTAAGTGTTGGAGCAACAAAGGCTATGTGAAAAACTAAAGTTGTTTCTCTTTTTCTCTGTCTCTCTCACTGTCCCTCTCTCTTTAAAAAAATTTTTTTAAAAAAGAAGAGATGTCCTTGTTATCCCCAGAGGACAGTCCCAGCCCCAAATCCACAGTGGTGAGCACCTGCCACCACATCACCCCTGACCCTGGGGCAAGCTACAGGGCTCTGTAGCCTCAGCCACATGGCTTCCCACTGCTCCGCGGGGCTCGTGGACGGTGCTTCTTTATGGAAGTGAAAGTTTCACGGAAGGGCGTGGACTTCCGAGAGAGGCCCAATTTGTGCCTGAGGCAGTTGCAGTGGAAAGCCACGCCCAGCTGAGAAGCCAGGCGCCCCGAGCACCAGGGGGAAGCAGCACGTTGAGATGTGGGCGCAGCTCTGAGGGCCGAGACCACCAGGACTCGTGCGGTGACCGTCTCTGGGCCGGGCACTGGACTGGGCTTCCATGAGGTCCTCCTGCCGGATTCCCAGGCGACCCTGGAGGAGGTGGGATGCCTCCAATTTCACAGACGAGGAAGACGTCGGAAGAGGCAGGCACTGGACAGCCCCCAGCAGGTGTGGCGAGCAGGGGGCACGGTTTTCATCTGTGCCCATCAAGAAACGAGGCCCACAGTGCTGTTCCCCAGACCCTTTTCTGGGTCCATGCTCTTCCAGACACAGCCCGGCCGTCTCACCCGCCCCTCCCAGCCCTGGGGATCCTTCCCCAGCACGCTGCCCGGGCCCCGAGCTTGGCGAGGGGCTCATGGATCTTTCCGCTTCCACACTGTCCCTTTTGGAGCAGTTTTGTGTTGTCTTGCAAGACCAACTACCAGGGCTGCTCCGTATTCAGGCGTCTGCATGCGCAGCGAGTCCAGACTGGAAACCGTGGACCTCTCGAGCTAGGCGGCCCGGCTCTCCCTTGCTGTTTAGCCCGAGTCCTGGCGTAGGCTGGGTGTCTCCAAGGCTCCCACAGCGTGAACCGTGGCCGAGGCTCACGCAGGATGCGGGCCCCATGGAGGAGGCATCTGCTGGGGATCCAGGCAGAGATGGCTCCCGTGCTGCTCAGAGTGAGGTGACCACAGACACCGTGGGCTGGACAAGAAGGAAAAGCTACGCCCGTACCAGCACCGTGCACCTGGGACCAGAGGCTCGGGCCTCCTAGGTACAGCTTGCATGGAGGCTAGTAAGGAGGAGGATGAAGAGGCCTGAATTTTCCTCGGTAGAGAATAAGGAGGGGAGCCAGGGCGATGGGCAGAATTCTTCACGACCTGTGAGTCTGTCAGGCTGAAGACAGGTGGGGGCATGGGCAGGAAGCCAGAGCTGAGCTGTGAAGGGGATGAAGGCACCTTGTGGCTGCTTACCTGGCTGTAGGAGGCCCGCCTGAGAGAAGCAGAGGGCAGAGGACCATGCCTCCCTTCCCAGCGTGGCTTGGGGATGGGGCAAAGTCTAGTCATCTGCCACAAAGACAGGTGCCAAGTTTCAGTGGGTCCCTGCCTCTGGGGAGGGAAAAGATTGGAGATTTCCAAGCCATCAGCTGTTATGGTGTGGATGTGAGGTGTCCCCAAAGCTCCTGGTTAAGGTCAGAGTGTTCAGAAGTGAAATGACTGGACAGTGACAGTCGTGACCTAATCAGTCCACCCTAGTTTGAGTGGTGACGTAGACAGGTGGGCAGTGGCTGGAGGAGGTGCATCATCCCTGCATTCTCCTCCCTCCGTCCCTCTCTCTGCTTCCTGGTTGCCACACTGTTCTGCCTCCCCATGGGCACAGAGCAATAGATGAGGCCTACCGTGGACTGTGACACCTCTGGGGCATGGGACAGAATCATCTTTCCTTCCTCTAACTAGTTCTTGTCTGGAATTGTGGTGATAGTGCACAAAGCTGGCTAGCACAGCTCTCTCCACTTCCAACCACCATGGGGTTGCTGCTGTGACTGACCTGACCACAGGAGCCCTCGGAGCTGGTTTGTGGGACAAGTCGATGGAGAGGCCTAACAATGCGGTGAGCAGAGCTTAACAGGCTATTCTAGTGCAAGCTGCTAAGAATGCAGACTGTACTCATGAGGTCTCAGAGGCCATTTGTGTTATGTTCTGGAAAAGAACTCGTCTCCATTTTGCTCCTGCCTGAGACTTTGAGGCTGAATTTAAAGGTGATGGACTAATTAGTCTAGTGGAGGAAATTTTAAGGCAGCGCAGCATTCTGGTGGTGTCATGGATTTTGCTGGCAGGTTTGCTGAGAGAATGGGAAGCAACAGGCAGAGTTGGAGGATTTTTAAATTTTGCCATTTGCCAGAAAAAGTATGTAAAACTGGGGTCAAGGAAGTTGTAATTGTTAAGAAGATTACAGCCACTGAGGAGATGCTAAGTACTTTGCACAGAGATGCTATGAAAAATGACTTAAGGGCATCTCATCAATTTGCAAGACCTTTCCCACTGCAGACTCCAGGGTACGGAAGGAAAAATTCCTTTTTTTTTTTTTTCATTAAAGAAAGTCTTACAATTAGGAGGGAATCGCTATTAAACAATCAAGAACAAATGTATAATGACAGAGCAAGCCAAGGCTGATGCCATTCCATGGTTTCCCCCCTTGGGTTCCCCATGGTTCCATGTTTCCCCCTGTTTAACTACTGTGTTAATTGGACTTCTCATGGAAGTCAAAGGTTCCCCACTGAGTTGATTCCCTCATATTCCCTCCCTCCAGTCTCCTTGATACCATTCCTATTCCCTCTCCCCTCCCTGACCCCCTCCCTACATCCCCCACCATCCTAGGCAAGGTTCCCCCTGTTCGTGTAAAAATTCATACATGTTGAGATTATTATTAGCTTAGCCACCTATCATACTGTTTCTGATTGTATTCTAGCTTCCACAAATGAGAGAAAACATTTGGCCCTTGAGTCTCTGAGTTTGAGATACTTAGCATAATTTTTTCCATCTCCATCCATTTGGCTGCAAATGCCATAATATCATTTTCTCTAATACTCAAGTAGAAATCCATTGTATATATGTACCAAAGTTTTTTAATCCACTCGTCAACTGAGGGGCCTCTGGGTTGGTTCCATAATGTAGCTATGTTAAATTATTATAGAGATACAGATTCTATAAACATTGATGAAGCTGTATCTCTGTAATATGCCAATTCTAGCTCTTTTCGGGAAATACCCAGGAGTGGGATAGCTGGGTCATAAGGTGATTCCAGCCCTAAATTTTTGAGGAGTCTCCACACTGCTTTCCAGAGTGGCTGTACCAGTTTGCAGTCCCACCAGCAATGTGACAGTGTTCCTCTTTTCCCACAGCCCCTCCAGCATCTGTCATTGTTCGTATTCTTCATTTTTGCTGCTCTGACTGGAGTGAGGTGGAATCTCATTGAAGTTTGATTTGCATTTCTCTGATTGCTAGTGATGTAGAGCATTTTCTCATATATTTATGGGCTTTTTGGACTTCCTCCGTTGAGAAGTTTCTTTTTAAATCCATAGCGCATTTATTGATTGGAATATTTGTGATTTTGGTGTTTAGTTCTTTGAGTTCTTTGTATATTCTGGATATTAGCCCTCTGTCTGAGGTGTAGCAGGCAAAGATTTTCTCCCATTCTGTAGGTTCTCTCTTGACAATCTTGACTAAATCTTTAGCTGTGCAAAAGCTTTTTAGTTTAATTGCATCCCATTCATTTGTTCTCGACTTTAATGCTTGTGCCTTGGGAGTCCTGTTAAGGAAGGTGGAGCCAACCCATATGTCATGTAATGTTGATCCTTCTTCTTTTTCAAGCAATTGTAAAGTTGTGGGTTTAATATCCAGATCTTTGAACCATTTTGATTTATTTTTTGTGCAGGGTGAGAGGTAAGGATCCAATTTCAGTTGTCTACATGTGGCTGTCCAATTTGTCCAACACCATTTGTTGAACAGGCTGTCCTTCTTCCACACTAAGCTTTTGCCCCCTTTATCAAATATCAGAGACTTAAAGATATGGAGGTTCATCTCAGATTCCTCTATTCTATTCCATTCGTCTTCAATTCTGTTTTGATACCAATACCATGCTGTTTTTGTTACTATAGTCCTATAGCATAATTTCGGGTCAGGAACTGAAATACCACCTTCTTCCTCCTTCTTGCTGAGTAATGTTTTAGCTATTCTGGGTCTTCTGTTATTCCATATGAATTTGAGAATTGCTTTTTCTATATCCATGAAGAGTGACATTGGCATCTTCATGGGGATTGCATTAAATCTATATAGGGCTTTGGGTAGAATGGCCATTTTGATGATATTGATTCTGCCTAACCAAGAACATGAAATGTTTTTCCATCTACTCAGATCTTCTGCAATTTGTTTTTTCAAAGTTCAATAGTTTTCATTGTAGAGGTCATTAATATGCTTTGTAAGATTGATGCCCAAGTATTTTATTTTATTTTTTTAGTAGATTGTGAATGGGACAGATTTCCTGATTTTTTTCTCCAGTGGACTTGTTGCTGGAGTAAAGGAAAGCTAGTGATTTATTGGTGTTGATCTTATAGCCAGACACTTTGCTGAAGTCGTTTATAAGCTCTAGAAGTCTTCTGGTCAACCTTATTGGGTCTTCTAGGTATAGGATCATATCATCAGCAATAGACACAACCTGACTTTCTCTTTTCCTATTCAAATTCCTTTGATTTCCTTCTCTTGTCTGATAGCTTTGGCAAGGGTTTCAAGGACTATATTCAATAAGAGTGGTGACAGTGGACAACCTTGTCTTGTTCCTGAATTCAGTGAAAATGCTTTCAGTCTTTCTCCATTGAGCATAATGTTGACTGTGGGTCTGTCATAAGTGGATCTTACATAATTAAAGTATTTTTCCTTGATCCCCATCTTCTCCAGAGTTTTAAGTATAAAAGGGTGTGAAATTTTATCAAAGGCCTTTTCTGCATCAATTGAGATAATTATCTGATTTTTATTTTTAATTTTGTTTAAGTGGTGAATTACATTCATTAATTTGTGTATATTGAAACCACCCTGTTTTCCTGGAATAAAGCCCACTTGATCATGATGTATTATCTTTTTAATGTACTTTTGGATCCAATTAGCTAGAATTTTATTAAGGATTTTTGTGTCTATGTTCATCAGGGAAATTGGTCTGTAGTTTTCTTCTCTTGATGTATCTTTGTTGGGTTTTGGTATCAGTGTTATATTTGCTTCATAAAAGTGTTTGGGAGTGCTCCAACCCTTTTAGTTTCATGAAAAAGCTTGTAGAGGATTGGTGTTCATTCTTCTGTAAAAATTTGGAAGAATTCTGCCTTGAATACATCAGGTCCTGGGCGTTTCTCTTTTGGAAGGCCTTTGATTGCTACTTTGATTTTGCTACCTGAGATAGGTTGGTTTAGATTTTCACTGTCTTCTGGTGTTAATATGGAGTTGTCGTATGTGGCCAAGTACCTGTCCATATCCTCCAGATTATCAAACTTGGCAGAATATAAATTTTCACAATAAGTTCTGATAAGTTTCCGAACTTTGGTTGAGACTATGGTGATGTCTCCATTTTCGTCTTTGATTTTATTGATTTGCTTCACTTCATTCTTCCTTTTGGTGAGGTTGGCAAGAGGTCTGTTGATCCTGTTTACTTTTTCAAAGAACCAACTCTTTGTTTTGTTGATAATTTGTATTTTTTTGTGCTCAATTTAATTGATTTCAGCTCTGATTTTTGTTACTGCCTCTCTTCTATTAGCTTTGGGATTGGATTGCTCCTTTTTTTGCAAGAATTTGAGTTGGAGCATAAGACTATTTATTTGGTCTCCTTCCTGATTTTTGATGAATGTACTCAGGGCTATAAATTTACCTCTTGAGAATGCTTTCATACTATCCCAGAAATTTTGATATGGTGTTTCATCATTTTCATTCATTTCCAAGAATTTTTTTTTTATTTCTGATCTTATTACCTCTTTTATCCATTCCTAGTTTAAGAGGGTACTATTCAATTTCCAAGTATTTGAGTAATTTCTGTTGTTTCTCTGGTTGTTGATTGCTAGCATCATAGCATTGTGGTCTGACAGGATACATGGGACTATATCAACTTTTTTGTATTTGTTAAGGTTAGCTCTGTGGACTAGGATGTGGTCTATTTTAGAGAAGGATCCATGAGCTGCTGTAAAGAAGCTAAATTCAGCTGATTTAGGATGGGATTTTCTGTACATATCTGTTAAGTCCAATTGATTAATAGAGTTGTTCAGATTGGAGATACATTTGTTAATTTTTTAGTTTGATGATCTGTCTAATATTGATAAAGATATATTGAAGTCCCTCGGTATTATTGTGTTGAGGTCAATGAGGAATTTAATGTCCTTGAGTATTTTTTCCATATATTTGGGGGAGGTGTTGTAATTGGGGACATAGATGTTAATTATTGTTATGTTTTCTTAATGAATTGTCCCTGTAAGTATGATGTAGTGCCCATCTTTGTCCTTTCTGACTAGTTTTTGATTGAAATTAATTTTATCAGATATTGGGATCAAAATGCCAGCTTGCTTTTTTGTGTCACAGGCCTGGTAGACATTTTGCCAACCTTTCATCTTCAGTCTGTGTCTATTTTTGAGTATGAGGTGCATCTCCTGTATACAACATATTGTTTAATTTTATTTTTTGATCCATTAAGCCAATCTGTGTCTTTTAATTGGGGGCATTGAGACCATTCACATTCAGAATTAGAATAGATATGGGAATCTGAGTCTCAGACTTTGTGACTATTGCTGTGTTTTGTGCCATCTTGGGTATCTTTTGGTGTGTGTTGTGGTTATAGACAGTCTCTTGTTTAGGGGTTTAGGGAATTATTAGCATGATCTTCTAAATGAAGAATGTCCTGGAGAATATTTTGTAATACAGGGTTTGTGTTCATGTATCTTGCTACCTCAAATTTATCATTGAAGTATTTAATTTCCCCATCACCTTTAAAGCTGAGTTTTGCAGGCTATATTATCTTTGGCTGAAAATTGTTTTCTTTCAAAGTTTGAAAAATATTATTCCAAGCTCTTCTGGACTTCTTTGTCTGATCTGAGAAATCCATAGTGATCCTAATTTGTCTGCCTCTGAATGTGTTTTGGGCTTTTCCCTAGCAGCTTTTAGGATTCTCTCTTTAATTTCTCTGTTATTCATTTTATATATGATATGTCTTGGTGAATTTCTCATTTGGTTAGGTCTGTTTGGTGTCCTATAGGTGTCTTGGATTTGGTGTTCTGGGTCAATTCTGATATGAGGAAAATTCTCCTTGGCCATTTCACTTAGAAGGTTTTTAATGTCCCTTGTTTGTTGTTCAATGTTTTGTTCAATCCCAATTATTCTTAAGTTATTTCTTCTCATCTCATCAAATACTACTTGGAAATTCTAATCATGTACAATAAGTTTCTTTTTTTGTCTGTCCTCCTTGAACTTGACATTGCTCAGTCTGTCTTCATTATCTGATCTATGTTCTTTGAGAGCTGAGGTTCTATTTTCTGTTGAGCTTACTCTGGTATTAGTATCTTCATGAACATTTGATTTGGTTGATAGTATTTTTAAATTCAGAGAGCTCTGCTACATCTCTTTTCAGGGTGTCTGTCTCTTTATAAATATGGTCTTTCATCTCCTGGAATTGTTCCCTTATCTCTCTATATAAGTTGTCTCTCATCTCTTGAAACTGCTCTCTGATCTCTGTCTTTAATTCTTCTTTCAACTCTTTTATTGAATTACTAATCATAATGTTGATACTTTTTTTAGGTTTTCATCTAGGATCCTGACCATGGACTCCTTAGATGGAGAGTTGTGAGGTTGAGGAGGAGAGTTATTTCCCTTTTTCCTCATTTTCAGATACAGGGGGTGTGTTTTGAAGACCGACAGTGAATGTTACTCTTGGGGGTCTTCTTGGACTTATGTCTTTGCTTAGTTGGGATGGGGTGCTATTTGGATTGAACAGATCAATGGCTTCCAGTCCAATCAGTGAAGAATTATGAGCCTTTAGGTGCATATACAAGACAGTTTCAACTGAAACAGTTATAATGGTGATTAATACCTATAGGAGCATTTTTCTTCCATGAGAACTCTCACAGTATAGTAAGATAGCAAGCAAATACCTGCTTTCAAGAATGACCTTCTCTTCAGTTAGCAAGGCCTCTGTAGGTGGTAAGAATTAATGTCTAGAGAAGAGAGCCAAGGAAGTGAGGTATGAAGGTAGCGTAGAACTCGTGGCTTAGAATAAAGAGCTACAAGGTATTAGCATGGTGTAGGCTGTTCAATTAAGAATAAGGAAAAGATAGAAATGGGATGTGAGAGGGGTAAAGACTTGGAGTGAGGATGAGAGAGAACAGAATATAGTTTGGGAATTGACAGAGTACAAGGAAGAAGAGGTTAGTATGGAGCATGGTTCTCTTTGACCCAAGGAGACTGAGGACTAGTTTGCTATCATGAAGAGTTACCCTGTTCAGACCCCAACACTATGGAGACAGCAGTGAAGCACAAGAAGACACAGTGACAGTAAAAACCAACCACCTAGATCCCCAAATGAACAAAAAAAAAGTATACATCCAAGAACACCAATTACATTAAAAACAATAGAGATAAAAATCATTTAAAAATTTTTTAAAAACATTAAAAATTAAAACATTAAAAAAATAAAAATAAGAAAAAACAACAACAAAGGGGGAGTTGGAAAGATTCCGAGTTTTTGCCACTTAGGTCAGTGTGTACTGTCGCGGAGTGCATTCATAGCTGACATCTAGCTGTAGTCTCTTCCCAGTTGAGCTTGTTGGAATGAAATTTGGTAATCTCGGGTGGCAGTCCCTTCCAGAAGGCCTCCCAATATTTTTCTCCTGTAGAGGGGTAGTAGCCAATGCCCTTTCCCACTTCCTGTGAGAATAGAGTTCAGTGCCACCTAAGATGCACTCTTGGGAAGATTATTTTCTGCCTGACCAAATTCCTGACCCCCTTAAGCCAGGGACCAAGGAGCTGTAGGGAGTCTAGTAGATCCTGGGGTAGATGTATGAGACTCTGACTGTTCCAAGGAGAGTGGCCAGCCTGAAGTTAGCTTCCCCGGGATCGCTGTTCCCCCACTCTTGCATGGCTTATAATATTCAGTGGCCGCAACAGATGCTGTGTGTGGTTGTTACAGTCCTAGCAAGGGAAGACAGGCATGAAGGAGACACCAGCCCGACTAGACCAGTGTTTTTGTAGGTCTCAAATGCGACCACTAGGGGGCATGGAATCCCAGTCCCACCTGAAGATCTCAGGACCTATGGAGTCTTGGCTATGCACAGAAATCAGGGACTGAAAGTGTGCGATAGTACTGAATCCAGGCTGTCCCTTTTGTTTGAAGGTCCCTGAGGCTGTTGCTAGTCCCTGCCTTGTTCGAGAGTTTCAGGCAGTTTCTGAAGTAGCTACAGCCAGCAGCCACCCTGGGTAATATGCCCTATTGAGCAGAGTTCTGATTCAGACTCCTCCTATTCAGGCGTGTAAGAGGACAGGCAGGAAACCTCCAATTGCATGTCCCATGAGCAGAAGAGAAGGTTTCCAGTCCCACACAGTCCCCTGAGCAGACACCCAGGACACAGAGAGATTAGAGCTGATTCTCTGCTCCTCCAGACTGAGGTCCCTAATCTGTGGTGTATTTGATGGATCTGGTTTCACTTTTGACAAAGGAGTGTCCAGCTCCACCCTCAGGGACATCTCAAGATGGCAGTGCCACACGGCTTATTCACGTGAACAGATGTAGGGTCGCTAGCTCGTGTGAACTATATCATCCCTAGGGCTACTGACTGTGCCGCCACACGCTGTGAGTGAAGGATTCTGCTTGTGCATTCACAGCTGTGTCGGAGTTAAATTACTTATCCCCTGCTTCCTCCCCTCCGGGATAAATCCCCGCCCCACGGCTGTGAAGCCGGTGACATTGAAGTGGGCATGACTAAGAACCTGTGAAAGCTCGTTATTATAAAGCTTCTTTCCTTTGGTGGTAATGAATTAGGGGAGAGAGTCTCCGCACACACAGTTCCTACTGTTTGTGACCACATCCAGTTTCTGTGGTGCAAACTTTTGCTCAGGGGTTCTAGAGGATCACTGCTGTTAGAATGGGTGCCATGTGTCTTTGAAAAAAAAATTCCTTTGATAAAAGATTATGGGGCCACCTTTCTTGAATGGGGGTGGGGGTGGGGATAGTGGATAGAGAGTGATTCAACCATACCAAGCCATGTGGGCCCTCAGAAGCTGCTGCAGCCATGATCCCAGGGAGCCCAGGTACTACACAAACCTATATCAGACATTGGTATCATCCTGATGGTGCTGGTTCTGAAAGGATACAGGATGCTAAGATCTAGGGTCATGGAGGCTTCTGCTGAGATTTGAAAGGAAGGGCTGGGAGGGCAGGAAAATTGTTGCAGGGTCAGAGTCCCTGGAATAGTGGAACATGAAGCTGAGAAGGTAAATCTAGCACTGGAATGGAGACCTCGGGAGTTAAGATATCCGTAACACGAATGGAGACCTCGGGAGTTAAGAGGTGCCCGTAACATGGAATGGAGACCTCGGGAGTTAAGAGGTCCCGTGATGTGGAATGGAGACCTCGGGAGTTAAGAGGTGCTGGTGACATGGAATGCCCGCTGAGAAAATCTGGTGGCTACAGAGAAGGCCAGGCTAAAAGCGAGGCCATGCCGGCTGCAATCAGCAAGGACTCATCTGTAAGTGGGAAGTGGTGGGACTTCCCCAGCCCTTTGGAGGGCACATCTCACCATCATGTGCCCCAGATGCCAGAAGAGGAGCAAAAAACATGTTTGCCCAGCTAGATTCAAATCCTGCTTTGTCTTGTCCCTTCTTCCTGCTCTCCTATTCCTCCTTGGTGGGATGGGAGTGTTTACTTATGCTTCTGTACGTTGAATACATATAATTTGCTTTTGCTTATAGCCAAGAGTTTGCCTTGAGTCTCAGGGGGGACTTTGGACTTGGACTTTGTGGCAATGCTGGACCTGTTAAGAATGTGGGACTCTTGGGGATGAACTAACGCATTTTGCATTGTAAGATGTACGTGAACTTTGGAGGCTGGGGATGGAATGGTATGGCTTGGATGAAGTGTCCCCCAAAAGCTTCTGGGTTGATGCAGGAAGGCTCAGAGGTGAAATGAGGGGGCTTGGGAGCTGGAACCTCATTTCCTAGTTTGAATGGACTGACGGGGTGGTGACTGTAGGCACATGGGACATGGCTAGAGGAGGTGGATCACTGGGGTCCTGGGAACTCTACGACCCCTTCCCTCCTTCCCTTGCTCTGCTTCCCGGCCACCATGTCCTGAGCAGCTTTCTTCCACAACCTCGGGCCAGAGGTTCGGCCTCATCTTGGACCCAGAGGAATGGATGAGGCCAACTGTGGACTAAAGCCTTTGCAGCCAGGAGCCAGAATGAACTTCCCTCCTCGAACTTGCCCTGGTTGGCTATTTTGGTCACAGAGACAAAGACTGACTGACACATTGTCAGCAATTTCTCTTTTATAAAGGAAAAAAGTCTGAAACAAATATAAACATCTAAACGTGCGCTGCACATCGTACCAATGACCGATCTGCTTTCATTTGCTATTCTTCCCCCGACACAGCCCCAGTGGTGGATGTGCAGTGTCCCCCAAAAGCTCACAAACACAGAGAGATTCCCATGGAAGCCTGGCCCCGCTCACCTCACACCAGACAGGCAGGCAGCTGGCCAGCTTCCCCGAGGCCACCCAGGACTCCTCCCACGCCCCATGGCCCATCCACACAGCATCACCAGCTCTAATCTCCCCAGTTCACTCATGGGAACTGGGGCCTGTGCAATTCAGGTCAGAGCAGGGAAGAGCCAGGACTTAAGGTGATTCTCTTCCTCGCTCCAGACCTGCCTGTCAGCCAGAGATGTGGCCAACACATGTGTGCAGTCCTGGGTGGACTCACCCAGTCCCGTGCCTCAGTTTCCACAACTGTAAACTGAGGGCCACCTGACCCATGGGCCCTAGGCCAGGTGTCTGGCTTCTGGGCCGTGACCTATTTTCTTTTAGTCCTGTTTCCAGGGTGTATAATTGGTTGGCTTGTCCAGGGCCCCTCAGCCAGCCCAGAGTCAGAGCTGGGTCTGAGCCTGGCCGAGGCCTCTCCATGGTTGCATCTCCTGTGAAGGAGCCAAGGCGCGTGCCCCACACGTGTCCTGAGCGTGCATGCTGTAGACTGGGCCCTCGCTTCCCCACGCTGAGTCACCCACCTCTCTTCTACCCTCTTCTGTGCAGACAGCCCAGCCCTGGCCCGGGGTCGAGATGCCCTGTCCACTGCTGGCCACTTCTCTAGTGTTATTTTCGTCAGTTCCCACCCCCAAGTCTAATGTTCCAGAAGCATTCTATGTTCTTTATTTATATTAAAAATTAAAGATACAATTAGTCCAGAAAAGGGCCAAACCAATTAGCTTTTATGGGGACAAATCAACAACAATGAACATGTAATCCACAGCCTCAGGCTCTTTCCAAATTTGAAATGACGGTGATTTAAAGTGCCCCGTGTCACTGATTCTTCACGGCAGAACAGAGCAGTTCTCTGATGAGTGGTGGAAGGGAAGGAGGGAGAGGGCAGAGGGGGAGGAGAAGAGGAACATTTAACAACACAAACATCTCCCAGGTTGTGGTGGTTTTGCCGCGTTCCGTGAGGCTCTGAGACAGTGTTGCTAGGTGTTTGCTGAATCTGCTCTCCATGAGGATAAGCTTCCCGGGGCCCAGAAGGGGCTGGGGATGGGTAGGCCAGCAGCAGCAGGGGCAGGGCAAAAGGAGGCAGCACATGCTCCAAGCAGCCCCTGCGTGGGAGGTGTTCTGCAGGCTTGAGTGGGTGTCAGAGAATGGTGCAGTTTCACACAGTTAATGTCCTGCTCAACAATGAATTTCCTTGACTATGAGTATTTGGGAGGCACAGCAGCCTCACAGAACCCTGAGTCTGCATCAACCCCACCACCACCCACACACACATTTTAACTCCATCTGCATGGGACCCTAATCTTGATCTTGGACTTCAGCCCTCCAGAGCTGAGAAACATTTGAAACCTGCCACGTCTATGGTATTTTGTCATAGCCCAGTGGACTCAGGAAGACCCAGGCCCGACAGCTACTGGGAGATGGTGGAGCCAACCCCTCTCATCTGCAAAAGCAGGGAACGGAGACACTAAGAGAACAGAGAAGCAGTCCAGGCTGTGCAAGTCGGCATCCGTCTTCACAGAAGAATCCAGGTGCCCAGCGCCCTCCAGGCAAAGCAAGCTCCCTGAATTGCTGGTCAGGAGAGCGATTTGTAAACCAGGGAATGCCTCCTCGTACTACCAGCCCATCCTGAAGGCATTTCCTTCCCCTTCCTGTTCCTTCTATGGCTGATAACGCCCTGAAATGGATGGGGTCAGTGAAGACGGAACTCCAGACAGGAAGTGCCAAGGTAGGACGGGGTGTGTGCACACGTGTGCCAGTGAGCTATGTGTGCAGGGGCAAGACTGCAGCAGCCCTTAGGAGACTGATTGCAATTAGCCAGTGAGAGAGTGTGCAGATTTAATGAAACCACAGTGGAAGCCCCTGCTGACAGAGTGTGTGCAGGTCCAGCTCTGAGCACATTAACGGTAATGAGCCTGGAAATGGACTTGGGGGTTCCTGCGGTATTCTTAGTATCTGCAAAACCATTCTGCAAGCTGCCCAGATTACAGTCTCAGCTCCAGGAATCCTGGGCAGCAGGGGCAGACCCAGCAGAGAGTTATTTAACTGCTGGCTGATGGGCACAAGCATTAGAGAGAGGCTGGAGTTCACTCATAACCGAAGCCTCTTCCCACTGTGATCCTGCTTAATGCAAAAGGTCATCCGCGTCAATTGCTTCCCAGGAGAAAGAACGGAAAAGCTCTTCCCTTGCACCTCCTACTGCAAACTGGAACAGTGTCTCCGGAAAGGGAGTTCGGGAGAAACCAACCCAGGGCACAAGGTGTCAGCAGATGTCCCAAGGCCATGTCCCATGAGAGCTTCATTTGGCCATCAAGAGAAGGATTACAAAAGTGGGGTTTGCATGCATATCAGAGAACAGGGTGATCCCATGCCCTTACATAGTGTGCTGGACACACCACCACCTGCAGCAGCCTGAACCCCACAGGTGCAGAGGTGTTTTCCCCTCTGCTCTGCAGATCATCAGTGTGCAGGGTGGGTGGTGGGGGTGCTGGTGATTCTGAATGATGTCAATGAGAACGGAATAAGCTGAGGGCCCCTGGCTGCACTAAACAAGGAAGCCGACTACTCTGGAGGCTGAGGCAGGAGGATCACAAGTTTGAGGTCAACGTGGACAACTTAGTGAGACGCTGATTGAAGCAATGGCTAAAAGGGGCTGGGGGTTTAGCTCAGGGGAAGAACACCTGGGTTCAACCCTCAGTACTGCAAAAACAGAAAAAGGAAAAACATTCCCTTAGCTGGGTGGGTGGCATGCACCGGTGGTTCCAGCTACTCAGAAGGCTGAGGCAGGAGGATAGCTGGAGTCTAGGACTTCAGGGGCAGCCTGGACATGTGAAGACTCCATTGCCTAAAAACAAACAAACAAAAAAAAAAACACTGAAGCCCCAGGTTCTGGGTCCTCTGCTGAACTGAAGCCATCACTGGCCCTGGGGGCCAACTTGGTGGCCCTGCAGGGGACATCTGCTGCTATTGGCCTGGGAGGAATCTATCCATCTGTCTTCTTCTGGTAACATGAGCTTGATTTTTAAAATCACCTCTTTTCTTTGGAAGTCTGTCTGGTAGGCTTGTTGGTCAGCGTGGGGGTGTCCTCCTCTGGGTGATGAATGGGCATTGAGCCACGCGAGGCCAGCCAGAGCCGCCCTCCAGGAAATGAGTCTCAGGCAGGTGGACATGCAGAGGGGAGGCTGAAGGCTGGAAGAGACTGCCCGGGGCCTCCCACCCTTTGTGTCCTTGATGGTGCCCTGGGCCTGCCTTGGCACAGCCCTCCACCGCCTTCCCTGTGACCCTGAGCCTCCTACCACCCGTCCTGCTGGCTGAGGACGTCCCTGTGGTCTCACAGCTCTGGAGGGTGAGGTCAGAGATGAGCCCAGGACTAGGTAGAGCATTAGCAGGGCTGTGAGCCTCTGGAAGCTCTGGGGAGCATGTGCCCTGCTTTTCCTCGGAGGCCACACCGTCTCTAGGTCACGACCATGTCCCTGTAACCTCTGCCCTTGACCCTACATCTCACTTCCTTCCTCTGACCTTCATGGCCCCCTCAGAGGGAGACATTAGAACGACATCAGGTGTTTTAGTCAGTTATTTTGTTGCTGTGACTAAAAGACCTGACAAGAACAATTTTAGGATGAGAAGTTTATTTGGGGGCTCACAGTTTCAGAGGCCCCATCTGTAGAAGGTCAGCTCCATTCCTTGGGGTTGAGGTGAGGCTGAACACCATGGTGGAAGGTGAGGCTCCAGGGAGCAGAGAGAGACTCCACGCCAGGTACGGAATGTGTACCCAGAGGCAGCGCCAAGTGCCCACCTCCTCCAGCCACAGCCCACCTGCCTGCAGTTGCCAGCCGGTCCTGTAAGAGGATCCGCTCACTGACTGGGTTAACCCTGACCCGATCATCTCACCTCAGCCTTCCTGAATTGTCACTTGTGAGCTTTGGGGGACACCTCACATTCAAACCACAGCGTTCCACCCCAAAAGCTCCTACAGTCTGACAGTGAAAAGCAAATTAGTCCATTTACTAGAGCCCCACAGTCTCAACAGTTCCAAGACTGCCCCGAAGTGCAAGTCCAACATCTCCACCAAGATGCAGGCCACGCTCGCTTCATGAGCTCCTGTAAAAATCAAATCAAGTTCCATGCCCAGCGAATAAAGGCACATGGTGAACACTTCCATTCACATGGTAAGAGGGGATGGGCCCCAACCAAGACCGAAAGCCAGCTGGGCCAACAGGTCCTGTAGCTCCACGTCCGGCACCTGGGGCACGTGGCATCGTGATGCTCTCTACAAAAGGCTTGTGCGGCTCCGTCCCTGCGGCCTTGCTGGCTGCAGCCCACAGGGCCTCTGCTGCTGTCCCCGCTTGATTCCTGCAGCTTCCTCAGCAGTGGCTCCACAGCACCGGCATTTCTAAGGGGTCTGTACCGCATCTGTGGCTTCCTCCTCACACCCCCATGCATCGCCTTCTCAGGGGCTGCTCTCGGGGACTCCGACCCTGGGGCACTTCGCCTGGCCTCCCAGGCCTTCCTTTGAAATCTTGGTGGGAGCCTCCAGGACCCCCTAACTCCAGCATCCTGCAGTCCTGTAGAACCATGTGGTCCCCACCAAGGTCTGCCACCATCTCCAGCAGTGGCCGAGTCTCCAGGGACCCTGGCTGCAGCAGCCTCTGAGTGCCTGGGGGGCTGAGCATGGTGAAAACCCTTCCTAGGCCCCCTTGTGCTAGCAGGGCACCCCACTGGTCTCTTCTCAAAGGGATTTTTACTCCCTTGAGCCTGAGAAGGATGTGGTCTCCCCAGTCCCTGAGATGCCCTCAAGCCGTCTTTCTCATCATCTCTAGGTGAAGTCTTTAGCACCTCTTTAGTGGCAGTGATGTCTTTAACAACAGCCACTTCCTTAGTCCAGGTTTACTCCCACCTTTGAAGTCCATGTTTTCAGATCTTTCGACTCTGCTTTCTCCTCCTGAATATCACCATAAAGTTATCTAAAAGCCACCAGCAATATCCATGCCACTGCCTGGAAATTTATTCTGCCAGATTAAGAAGTCCATTGTCCTTAAAATCAGGCTCAGAGAAGTCTCTGGACACAGGTAAAATGCAGACAACTTCCTAGCCAGAAAGTGACATGAATGGCCTTTGGTCCAATTTGCAATGGAGTCCTCCTTCCCCTCTGAAACCTCTTGAGCCTGTCTTTACTTAGCATAGTCCTGCCAGCATTCTGAGCTCCCACCGGAATCACCCACTAAGCTCTGCTTACAACATACTAAAGCTCTCTCACCCTGCATCACCTAACTTTCCAAAATTCCTCCCACAAATTCCAGCAAATGCCCAACTCTTCTGAACATGGTCAAGTGAGTCAGAGCAATGAGCCCACTTCTCAGTGCCAGTTTCCGTAGTAGTCAGGGCTGTCTAAAGGAACGGCGTCAACAGGATTGGCTACCAGAGGCCAGAGAGTCCCTGGGCAGTCCAGGCTGGAGAGCTGGAGGAACCAGTGGCGGCACAGCCCAGGAGGCCAAAGTTACCCCTGTCCGCACCGAAGGCATGGAAGCTCCGTGCAGAATCACAGGGCAGAGTCTGCTTTGGCAGAGAGAAGGAGCTGGAGTCTAATGTCCTCGGGACAATCAAGGACCAAGAACTGTTCTAGAAGAATCGGACTTGCATCTGCTGCTTCCTTGTTCTTCCAGCTTTGATTCCCTCCAAGCCGACAACCCACTGGACAGCACTGCCCACGTAGGGTGGGTCTCTGCATCATTTTGCTGTCCCACATGCCAATCATTCCTAGAAACACCCTCATGGGCACACCCAGGAGACTCCTAATCTTAGGCATATCTTAATCTAATCAAGCTGAGGGTTCAGACTAACATTGCACTTGGGCCATGCAAGTCACCTAGGACAGTGTCCCCATCTTGAGATGCAAAGTCCCTCTCACCAGGTCAGGTGACATATTCCAGACCTGGAGGTCAGATGGTGGACATCTGAGTGATGTCCACATCTGAGGGTGAGGAGAGGGCCCTAAGAGACCCACCATGGTTCCTGCTGGCCCGAGGTACCCAGGGCCAGCTTCTGCTGCTCACAGCCACCGCCTGGCTGAGGTGTACCTGCTACTCAGCTCTGCAGCAGAGAACAAGGGCCAGGTGACGGGCGTGGGAAAGTAGGAAGCTGATCGCAGCCCACATTGCACACTCTTGAGAATCAGTTCCAAAGAGCAGCCCAGTACGCTCTGAGGAAGTGCCACAGGATGTCTGTCCAAATAGGCGCTTACCTTGGGGACCCCAGGGACGGAGCACCCCCTGATCTCACTATCTGGTTCTTTCGGCAGGATACTGAAATCCTGAACACAGCCATCCTCACGGGGAAGACAGTGGCCGTGCCCCTCAGGGTGGTGTCTGTGGAGGAGGACAGCACGGTGACAGATGTCTCGGAGTCGGTGGAGTGCAAATCTGCAGACGAGGGTGTCATCAAAGTAAGTGAGTCCTCAGGCAGCCGGCCACGCAGAGCTGCAGAGCTCGGGGCCCTGGGTCCTCTAGGAAAGCTCAGGCTGCAACAGGAGCTCCGCGGCCTGTCCACGCACCACGCTCCGGCGGAGTCCGTCAGGGTCCCGCGACATTTTGCTATCCGGCTGATCTCACTGTCTTGCTGTCTCTCCTTCCCTCCTCCTTTCCTCTCTCCCTCCCTTCCTCCCTCCCTTCCTCCCTCCTTTCCTCCCTTCCTTCCACCTTCCTTCATTCCATCTTCCTTCCTTCCTTCCTTCCTTCCCTCCTTTCTTTCATTCTTCCTGCATTTATTTAATTGTACCTGTCTGCCAGGTATAGCACGTTTTGGAACGTGCATGCATGCCTTGACTCGCACACAGCCTTCTGTGATGAGAACCCTTGAAACAACCTGCTCAGGAAATGTTAAAAGTTTGGAGTGCATGGGGTCAGCCAGCTGGGGTCAGTGTGTTGTAGGAGGAGCTCTGGGCCTTATTCCGAGTTGAATTCAAGGAAGCAGAGAGAACAGTGGTTGTGAGGGGCTGGAAGGGGAGGCAGGACTGGGCACAGAGATCAAAGGACAGAATCTCAGCTGGGTGGGGCAGCTTGCAAGGAGACTCCAGCACCCAGATGTGGCAGGAGTGAGGAAGCCAACTTTAGCTCAAAACCAGGAGGGAAACCAAACCCAGAAACAGACCTCGTCCCAGGTGCACAGAGCAATCCTCGGCTGCTCTTCAGTGATTTGGACAAGGAGCCTGTTACCAACATTTCTCTAGGGACGAAAGTGTCTTCAAGCTGAAAGCTACCTCCCAAGATGTGACATCCCAGGCCAAGGACAGAACAGGGAGACATCTGCAGTCGCAGCAGCCTGGGGCACCGTGGAGGGGGCCTGGCAGGCAGGAGCCCAATCCCTGGGCCTCAAGGGCCGAGGCCGAGTCGCGGTGGGGAGAAGACAGGGAGGAGCTCACGTCTACTCAGTGCTTCTCAGCTGCAGACCCAGGAGGCTCCGGACTTAGGGAGCTCAGTTCTGTCAAGAGTCCGAAGCTGGCAAATGAACCTGCCCTTTTGATGCATGCCGGCAGAGGATGCAGACTCCTGGGCCTGGACAGACATGCGTGGCCTAAGCCCGGTGTCCTCCGGTGGCAGTGACACTCATACTTGTAGCTGGTGGCTACCAGGAGCCCTGGCCTGGGGCCCTGAGCATATGTGATGGGCAGCAGATGAGCCCTTGCTGGCACACCCTGCCCCCCCCAGAGGTCTTCAGCAGTGGGAGCTTTGGCAAGCGGTTAGGATTAGGGAGGCCCCGGGTGTAGGGCTCACACCTGTGGTCTCAGCCCCTCAGGAGGCTGAGGCAGGAGGAGCAGAAGCTCAAGGCCAGCCTGAGCCACTTGGGGAGGCCTTGTCTTGAGATAAAGTACCCCTGGGTTCAGTCTCCAGCACCGGAAAATAAGGAGAAGAGAAGGAGGCACAAGAAACTCCTCACTCTTTCCCCGCGAGGTCATGGCAAGATGGCAGCCATGAGCCAGCCAGGGAGTGGCCTGGCCGGATCCGGACCCTGTGACTGTCCTGGGACTCAGAGCTGGGAGTTGCATGGCTTGTGCAAGCCTCAGGTCCAGCAGCTCCAGCAAAGATGGGCAGCAGCTCCCAGAAAGGCCTCTGCTCTTGGCCCCAGAGGCAATGGTGTCTCTCTGTCCCCAGAGCCACTCGCTCTAAAAGCGCCTGGAAAACCCAGCTCAGCAGGAGCCAGGATTCTGCTTGGAAGATGAGGAAGTGAAACCCACGGTGGACAGGGCTGCCCCGGCCTTGTCACCTCCAAGGCAGCTGTGTTGGGCCATCTGTGCGCTCCCTCCTTTCCTGGGTCTCCCCCTCAGTAAATGTGACAACCACAGTTCCTAAGTCCGAAGCTCATTGTGAAGGAGCACGTGCTTCACTAGTCAGGTGCAGAGCCTGGCTTGGCCCAGCACAGGTGGCCGCTGAGAACCCAGATCCACTGGGCCTCCCAGGAGCCCCATGGCAGCCCAGCACATGGACCAGGCATTGTGTCTGGAGGCCTGCGGGAGGTGTGGGTGCAGGACGTTGGTGAAAAGCCACGAGCGTGTGCCACACATTCTAATGGTGAGTTTGCTGAGTGGAACAATCGTCCCCATGACCCAATCGTGGAACATTTGTGTCCCCCATTTGTGGTTTATTGCCCTTCCCCTGGCAACCAGGGAGCTAGCTTCTGTCCCCGCAGCTCGGTTTCACTGAGCAGGGAGGGTGTGAAGCTCGGCCACGGTCTCGCACGGACCAGCAGTTTGTCCCTTTGTTGCTGAGCCATGTTCCATTGTATACGGGACCTCGAGCTGGCCAGCTAGGTCCGCTTCTGCTGTTTGTAAACGGTGCTGCAGTGCATGTGCCCCACGCGACGTTACCCGGAGGAGTCCGCTGTCTCTTGAGCAGATCCTGGGGACTGGAACTGCTTGGTCCCATGGTGACTCTTCCTTAGTTATTGAGAAAATAGAACTCTTTTTCTGAAGTCCTGCATGGCTTCCCATCCCTGCCGCTCGTGTCTGAGAGTCCCCTGGCTCCTGGGGAAAGTCCAGCACATCTGGCGACTTGGGAGCCACGTTCCCGTGTGAGAGGACAAGGCGGGCGTCCTCTCTGCTTAGGCACCTGCCCACCTGCCAGTCGCCACCCGGCCTCTTGCCTGTCTTGTCCACTCCCATTATCTGCCTGGTCCAGGGAACAGTGAGCGTGTGACCAAGGTGGACGGGACTGTGCCCACGTCACCATGAGGAGCCTTGGCGCTTCTTAGGCACCCCATCTGACACTTGTTAGTCCATATATGGAGATACCGCTTCAGAGCAGGCGACGCACGCGTGCTTTCTACGGGAGTTCGGCACGCGCTGCAACACGCCGCTCAGGGCCTCAGGGGTTGGCACTGACAACTTGCGCTAGGCCTTCCCCAAGCTCGTGTGACCGCACACACTCTCACACACACTCACACACTCACACACACTCACGCACACACACTTACGCACACACTCACACACACAAACTCACACTCGTGCACACACACACACTCACACTGACACTCATGCATGCACACTCATACACTCATGCACACACACACTCATGCACACACGTACACTCACACTCCACACACACAATTACGCACACACATACACTCACACACACTCATACAGTCTCTCACACACACTCTCATGCACACACACACTGACAAACACACGTGCACACTCATGCTCTCACACACACACACAATACACTCACACCGACAAACGTGCACACACACTCATACACTCACACACATACGCACACACACATACTCACCCACACACATACACTCACACTGAAACTCATGCATGCACACTCATACGCTCTGACACACACATGCACACTCATGCACACACGTACACTCACACTCACACGTGCATACACTCACACTCACACACACACACACAGGTGTGTGCACACCTGCAGGCTCTTCCGTCACGCTGTGTGTTGCAGAGGCGGTCATTTCCTGCACGTGTCTCTGCCTGTTCCTTCAAGGCCTCGGGACTCTCCAGGACAGGGGCCTTGGGAACACAAAGCTGGGCCGGCTCGTGAGCACCCCAAGGAGGGAAGGTGAAGCGTGTGTGCGGCCGCTGCCATGTTGAGTGGGCAGCACTGCCCGTGTGAGCATCTGAAGCACACAGGGACTGGCCAGCGGTGACTCGGCAGTGATTGTTTGGCAGCGCATGTCCTACTTGAGGCCCGACTCCTGCTCGATTCAGCAGACTGACCATCAGAGTCTTCCTGATTCGTTCAACAGAGATGGATCGGCCTCAGGTGCCATCCTGGTACTGGGGGTGCAGCAGTAAAGCAGCAGAGGAGGAGCCGTCCTCGTGGACCTGCTGTGCTCCAGGAGGGAGGCAGAGAGGCCACCCAGGACGACCATGCTGGTGAGCCCCCGGCCAGCTGCAATGTCTGGAGATGTCTGTGGCTGTGACACCTGGGGGTGGAGGCTGCTGGCTTCCAGTGACAGCCACTGAGGATGCTGCTCAGTGGCCCAGAGTGTCCTCACCACAGAGAAGCACAGACTGTGTCGAGGGTGAGAGGGCCACCCACGTGAGCAGACACCAGGGGACGGTCATCGTCATGAGGGAGCTGATGTGTGCAGCTTTCCTGGAAGGAAGCACCACGGAGGGGGCCAGGTCTTCTCTGTCACCTGCCATCTGAGTGACCTTGGGAAAGCCAGCCTCTCTGAACCTTGGTTTCATTCTCTCAAGCATGGAGATAATAACATCATATAGGTGAGACTCCAAGGCTTAGAGACAAGGATCGTGAAGTGCCTGGCACACTGTGAGGACTCAGGAAATGCCTTGCACCGTGGGCATGGCAGCCACAGAACTGCTTCAGCTCTCTGAGGGCAGAAAGCCCTTGGCACCAGAGCTCTCAATGCTGTGTAGCTGGTGGACTTGGGTCTCCGTTGTCATGGGAAGGCTGCGTTTGTGTCAGTCAGCTATTACTGTGATAATGCTGCATGACAAAGCAACCCAAGAACTCAGCGGCTTGCAACAGCAAGAAGTATTTCTCCCTCCAGAAGCCATGGGTGGAGGGTCTCAGCTGGGGTCCAGCTGGGTTTGGGCATCAGATCAACTAACCGTGTCTCATTGTGGTGCCCAGAGCAGACGCACCCCAAGGAATTGCTCCTCAAGGTGCTCAGGAGAGCACCAGTAGCTCAAGAGAGCACTCACTCAGGGTCTCAGCTCACAGGACTCCCACCAGCACAATTCTAAGTCTCACCTTTACTACTGAGGAAACTGAGGCCCAGAGAGGTTGAAGGACTTTCCCGAAACTACACAGCTGAGTAGCAGGTGTGGTCTCAGGCTCCCAGGGCTCAGGCAAGGGTGAGTACACCACTCCCCACACATGGACCTTCAGGGTCACCTCAGGCTGTGCTGTCCAGCGTGGTAGCCACCGACCATCAGTACATCATGAACACCGGATGAAATGGCCCAGTCCCTTAGCTGCTCCCCGGCTCAGCTGCACCCGTGGCCACCGCTGCCATGCTGGACCACGCATACCTACTTCATGGCAGGCGCAGACCCAGAACCTTCAACTAGGAGGAGCTGTGGCAAAACACAGGCCTGGAGCTAGCCAGGAAAGAGCAGGTTGCTCTGACCCTCTGTGAAGCTCCAGAGAATATTCTGTTCTAATAAAAGACTTGGGCAGAAGCTAAGACCGTTTGTTTATGAGCCGGATTTTGCCAGAGCGGAGGGAGGCTCCATCTGGAATTGCTTAACCGGGAAGAGAGGTGGTTATACCCGGGGGCCCTGCGGCTGACGTTGGCATGGATGCTTCTGGCCTGGTCCGTGAAGCACAGGGTAGGGTCCTGTTGGCCTTGGGAGAAGCAAGTTCTGGAACACAGCGCTCCTCTGGGTGGCTTTTCTCCCATCAGATGCTGTCATATGGAAGGGGCGGTCTCCTAAGAGGAGGTCTAGGGCAGGGTGGCTGCAGGCACAGGTGCCCCAGGAATCAATATTTCTGCACCTCTCGGCGCCACCCAGGCTGCATCAACGTCACCTAGACGGAGGTGTCTGGACACTGCAGGTGCACAGCCTCCCGGGCTCAAGTCCTGGCTCTTGAGGGTGGAAGTCCTTGGCCAGGCAGAGCCACGTGGTTGTGTGGCCAGGGAGGGAAGAGTGCCTTGTCATGATACGTGCAGCTGTGGAAGCACAGGGGGTGACAGGCAGGTTACCCGTGCAATCATTTATCAGTCATTACGGGAAATAAAGCAAATGAGTGTCGGGGAGCAGAACTGGCCGATGTGAGCATCCTCCGAGCTGGGACTTAGCTTCCTCCACTTCCTCCCCCTTTTCTTCCTGCAGACCTCAACTTCTGAGTAGTTAGAGGACTAGCGCTGATGAGGCAGTGTCAGCTGGAAGACAGCCACACCTCTTCACGTCCCTTTTGTTCTGTGCCAAGATGATTAGATAGAGTTTCTTGCAGGCAGGTCTTAGCTGGGCCCGCCGCCTGCATAGCATATCCGAGAGGGTGATTTTGGTTAACAGACTATGTGACCCAAACTGAATTAAGACGAAAAGGTGCAGAGAAGTTTTTAGGCTTCTATGTGTGAACAGTTAAGGATTTCTGGCTTCAGGGATGGCTGGATCAAGGGGCTGAAGGGAAGTAGTCAGAATTTTATTTCTGGCTCTCTGCCTCCTGGCTCAGTATCCTCTTCACTGACTGGATTCTCAAAGTTGTTCTCAGAGGCTGCAAGCAGCAAGCAGCTGTCAGATTATTTCTTTCCAAGCAGAGATCTTGCAGCAGAGAGCAGGTATCTTTGCTTAGCCCTGCTGAGGAATTCCTGAGATTCCCTCTGATTGCCCCAGCATAGGTCACATGTTCACTCCAAGCCAATCACTGCTGGGGAAATACAGAGCTCTATCAGACTGGCTTAGGGCACAGTCACGTGATCCATCTCAAGGCTGGAAGCAGAACTTCATCCCTACCCTGGGAAGCCAGGGCTGCAGCCCCAGGGAGCGAGGGCCTCTCTCTTCTCCCAGCTTCTTACTCCTTGCCACCCAACCTTCTGCTTCCCCAGGGTCATGCTTCCGTTTCTTAATTTGTGCTGGGTTAGGGAAATGGCCACTCCAGCTCCAGCCCCAGCTGGCTTCTCCTAGACACTAGCAAGGCTGGAAGCTGCCCCAGTGGGGCCAAGGGAGCAGAGGAAGGGGTGCGGCCTGCAGACTCTGGGGGCCTTTCAGCAGACACAGTGTCACTTCCAAGTGGCAGTTGCCTGCACAGAGTTTCCTGTGGCTGTCATAACAAGGACCACAGACCAGGGGGCTCGAAACATTGGACATCTGCTCTGCAGGCCTGGGCTCCCAGGGTGGGCCGGCGTCACACTCCCTAGCTTGGAGTGGCGTCATTCCGTTCTCTGCCTATCTCCAGGGGTGGCCTTCCCTTTCTGCACCTGTTTCCCCCACTTGTGTCGAGAAAACCTGTCCTGTGGGTCAAGGGCCTCACCCCAGTGTCCCCCTACTGACTACACTGGCAAGGGCCCTCCTTATGAATGACCATGTTCTGAGGCCAAATGGGTTCTTAGGTTTGGGGGAACGCTGTTGATCGCAGTGCACAGCCACACAGCAGTGACTCGGAAGGTCGTTCTCGGAAGGGTCACATCGGTACTGCTGCCCCGCACTTGTGTGTCTTCCATGTAGTGCTGGGGGCTCCCTGAGCTCCATGCCCTGCTGCTTCCAGCCCGGGGAAACTCATTCCACCTCAGGCCTTGGCCAGCATGAGAGAGGCCAGGCAAATTGCTTCTGGCCCTCGGGACAGGTTCAACCAAGAAAGCAGCGTACTGCAGGCATCGGAGACAACACAAACAGACGCTGTGTCTGCGGACTGGAAGAGTGGATGTGATTAAAATGCCCAAGCATTTACACCTTCAGTGCGGTCCCCATCGAAACAGCGGCGTCGCGCTTCCTGAAATGGAAGGCCTCTCCTTAAATTTGTGTGGAGCCAAGAAAGACACGGAGGAGCCGAGGCCAGAGAGAGCTCAGGTGCCACGCAACCTGGTGGGCCGTGCTGCACGGTGACCACCCCCGCAGCACGGGGGGAAAACAGACACAGACCCAAGGGCCACTGCAGGGAGCCCGGGAGCAGCCTATGCACTTACTGCCCAGTGTCCTCGCAGAGCCTGCTGGGGAAGCAACGTTCAGGAAACCATGCAGGGAAGCTGGGGTGCTGGCCCCCGAGGGGAGCCACACTAGAATCCGGCCCTCCCCAGCCACAGCAGACAGCATGAGTAGGTCAGTCCACAGCTCCAGCTCTGGCTCCTGCTGGCTGTGCAGCCTTGAGCATGTTACTTGACTTCTCTGTTCCTCTCCTGAAAGATCACCTGTGTGAGGACAAAAGGAACTCTCGGAATGAGGTGAATACCAGTCTGGGTTCCAGACCCCAGGATTCAGTAGCCACAGAGTGGCACATGCCTTTGTCGGGAAATGGACCCCGTAGTCCTACTGTTGCATCCACCCCGGGGGAGCCAGCTGCCGCCCTCCCTGCCTGCTCCCCACTGGGGCCCGGCAGCCACCAGCACCACAGACGCCCCAGGGCTGGCAACCCTGGCTGGGAGCTGCAGGGCCTTTCCTGTCTGCAGGTTTTGCCGTCAGCTGGATAGCTTGATCATCCAGGGCAATCTCCTGCCGGCCCCACCAGCTCTTCCTGGCCACCCTGCAGGGCGACGAGAAAGGGAGGAAGAACTTGCCTGTGCCTTCTTCCTCTTCCTGCCCTCCCAGAGATGTCAGAAAAGCACCGTAACAAAAGTGTCGTGGGAACAGCACCCGAGGCCTCCCTAAAGCGCGAATCGTGAGCTCCAGCAGCCGTTTGCCTTCGTAAACTGTCCCCAAGGTGCCAGTGAAGACAGAGGCTCCCTGGGCTGGCAGAGGAAGGGTCTCAGCTGGTCTCCCAAAGCCAGGTCCAGTGACTGTCACCCAATTGTGGCTGCTCCAGGCAGGGAGCTCTACCAAGGGGGCCACCCACACCTCTGTGCTCCTGCCAATGCTGCTTCCCTCCCAGCCCTGCCCAGGAGGACAGAGAACAGCAGAAGACACAGAGGGGGTGGGAGAGGGAAGAGAGGAGCAGGAAGGGGAAAGCCCCCAAGAGTTCCAGTAGGGTCAGCCCCACCCCATCTCTCTGCAGAGTGCTCAGTCAGCCGCGCCGCAGAACAAGCAGCTCCAGGGTCTGCTGGCTCAGAGAGGCAGCATCATTCTTGCACGTGCTTAGCCGGTTGGATGGACTCGGCAGGGAGCTCAGCGCAGCGGGCCCAGGAGTTTGACCCTCGCTGAGGCTGGCTCTGGGCAGCTCCACAAACCTCACGCTGGGGTCTGCTGGGAGGCAGCAGCCAGTGTCAGGGCAGTGCTTCTCATGTCCAGTTCATGAGGGCTGGCAGAAGCCTGCAAGAGACCCCAGCACGACGTAAGACAAGGGCGAGGATGTGACCCGCAGCTAGTTGGCCTCACGGATAAGAGCAGAGCTCTGGGTTAGACCTTCAGTGCCTAGATCCAGAGCTCACTGGGCACTCACGTCACCTCCTAGCCTGCCCCCAGCTGTGTGGTCCTGGGCACTCATGTCACCCTCCAGCTTCCCCAGCTGTGTGGTCTTAGGCAAGGCACATCACCTCTCTGAACTTCCCTTTCCTCCTAAGTAATATGCTACGGTGAGGACAGCAGCTCCCTGGATTGCATATGGTGAGTGTGCAGTGGGACTATCCCCGTGTGCCTTAGAGAGGTGCTTGGTCACTTGGTCTCACTTGGTCACCTTGTGGATGTTCGCTGTGTCCCCAGCAAGCAGTCACCAACTGAGGCCCCTCCACATGGTAGCACAGGGGCGTGTCTGGGTGTGCTGTGAGTGGCTGTCCTGTGTCCCCTGAGCACAAGCAGTGCGTGTGACCCCTGTGCCCCAGCACCTTCCCTCTGAGGCCACACGTGCAGTTGCCTTGGCGACTCTCCCAGGGATGCTGAGGCCAACTCTGGCTCCTGGATGCTCCTTGGAAGCATGCTGTCCACCAGTCATTTGCATGAAGACCCAGCATCCCTGTCACCTGCCCCAGCAGTGTGAGCCCAAGCTGCCTGCAGGCTGTGTGGCTGGTAGGGTCGGTGCCACTCCACGGTGGGACGTGGGACACAGAAAGCCCAGGAAAATGGCTTAGGGGCAGTGAAAGCCTGACCCACAGGTGCCTAACCCCCCCCCAGAATGCCCTCCAGCCCTCCATGATGGCCCACCATGTCACCAGGGCAGAAGACTCACATGCTTCCAAGGCTCTTACAGGTGACAAAATTAAATATGATGGATTTTCAGGTTGGCGGCCAACCCTGCACAGGTCAACCGGGACCCAAGGCTACCAACCTGCCAACTCGGATTCATTCATCCATCCATTCACTCAACACTTAGTTATTGAGCACCTACTGTGTGCCGCACACTGAACCAAGCAAAGGCCATTCTTATGGCCCTACAATCCACAGTCTAGCAAGGGAGGGCAAGAGACAGGCAAATGACAGGTAAAACGCAGGTGTCAGGTGGCGATGCGTGACAAGAGAACAGGGGAGCAAAGGTGGCCGTGCAAGTTTCCGGAGCTGTGAGTTTGAGTGGAAGGGTGACAGTGGCTGAGAAGTCTGGCCCAAGCGGGGCGGTTCTCGACCTCAGCGCTTTTTCCTTTTGGGGCGCGTCTGCTCTTCCTTGTGAGGACTGTCCTGTGCGTTGCAGGATGTCCTACAGGTCCCTGCACCCTCCCACTAGCTGCCAGTCACAATTCTCCACCTCTGAGGGTGACAATCAAGAAAGCCTCCAGACTGTCAGGAGGGTCTCTGTCCTCTGGAAACAACATGGGGGAGGAGTCCTCAGGCAGCAGGGACATCAGGGACAAAGGCCATGAGGCCAGAGGTGTGTGGAGAGGACCAGGCAGGGCCAGGAGCCCAGGCAGGGGAAAACACTAGAAGATGCACAGGGAAGGCAGCAGGGCTGTCCGGGGGCTGCTCAGTCATTAAGGGTCTTTGCAAAGTTAAAAGGGGTCTATGATTCAAAAGCTATTCTAAGGAATTGCCCTAGATTCGGAGGGTGGGCAAGGGCTGAGAAGAGGCCCCTGTGCTGAGTGTGGCTCTGTGACCCTCCTCCTCCTGGCCCTGGGAGGCTGAACTGTAGGGGCCTTCGCAGTGGTCAGTGGACAGGAATCTCCGTGGTGGTGGAGAGGAGGCAGGAGAAGAGTGTGGTTTGGTCTCTGGCGAGGCCACCACTGTGTGCACAGCCTGTCTCGATGCTGGCTCTGGGAGCTCTCTTGCCTGGCTTTCAGCTGGTAGTCACTTCTGGGGGCCCTTGTGTGCCTTGAAACATCACCAATTCGTTCTCTCCGGGTTCTGGAGGTAGGGTGTGACCTACAGGAGACAGGCCCAGCCCTGTGAAGGGCTGAGGGGGAGGGCCTTCTGCTTCTCCCAGCTCCCACGGCTGCCCTGGCAGTACAGGGCTGCAGTCTCTGTCCCCATCTTCACAGCCTGCTCAGTTCTAAGTCACTATGAGCCATCTGGGCCCTTAGCTAATTACAACAGCAAAGACCATGTTTCCAAATGAGGCTGCAGCCCCAGGTCTGGGCAGATGTGAGTTTGGGAAGACGCTGTGCACCCCACTGCCCCCTCCAGCTCCATGGCTCTGCCTCCTCCCATAGCCTCCCCTGCACCCTGGAGAGGTCCCTCCTTCCACCCCTCACATGCTGGCCTTCACAGCAGCTCCTGCTTCCTGCCTGGGCCTGAGACACAGACCACCTGAGTGGATGAACCCATCTGGACAGGACAGGTGCACGGGGTCAGCGCAGCTGAGGCAAGAACCCACACTGCCTGTCCCCTTGCCACAGTCCACGCCAGAGGGGCCAGCCTGTGGCCTCTTTAATTCCCTCCCTTCCCTGCTCGACCACCTGCAGGAGTAGAAATTACCTGGGACACATGAGCTGGTAAACCTTCCGGCTGGGGGCTGGAGCAGTGGCTTGGCATTTACGGCGTTTGCTCTGCATGCACGAGTATATGAGTTCAAACCCCAGCATCACGTACACAACGAAGTCTCAGAGCAACAAAAGCTGCATGAAAAACTAAAAAAATTGTTTATCTCTTTCTCTCTCACTGTCCCTCTTTCTTAAACACACACACAAACACACACACACACACACACACACAAACTTCCAGTTGGAAGAATCAGGGAGACCCCTAAACTAATGGTTCTAATGTCACCGACGGATCCAGGTCCTCTCCACCACGGATGAGCTGCGAGCCTCCTGACCTCGGTTTCTCACCTGCAAAATAGGCTCATAATTGCTGTGTGAAGGTCCAGCAAGGACAGCGTCTGGATGTGAGGGGGACACCAGCATCAAGTGCGGGACGGAGCCTCTTCATCACAGACCGGCACTGGACATCTGTGTCAGCTGAGCGGGGCAGGCGGGTGGCACCAGCCCTGCACATGCACTTAGCTGCGTGTCCTTGATTCAGGTGCAGCCGCTCCGAGCAGTGGCCAAGGCGCTGCACCCGGAGTTTGAGAGCTTGGTCTTAGGGTACTGATGCTGTTTAGTGGTCCATGTGGAGACGCTGGAGAAGCACAGGGACTGGACAGGTTGACGGCACGACGGGGCAGTGATGAGGAGAGAGCGTGTGGACACCTTGGAAACAGAGGAGCTGCTGAGCCACTTCTGGGAGGGCCTCACAGGGCGGTCCCAGACCCGCAGCCTCAGCATCAGGGAACAGTCACTTAGACGGGCAGATGCGGGCCCACCGCAGCCCTGCCATGTGAGACTTCAGGGCCCAACAGCCCCGTGATGGCTAGAGGGACGCTGTGGATGTCAGAGGTTGGCCAGCCTGTGCCTCTCATTCTCCTTGGAAACTGGCCCTGCTCTCCCCGGGGACCAGATGACAGCACAGCACTGCATTCTGCCCCACCAGGACCTCCGTGACCCAGCCTTGCCCTCCAGGTCCTCATGGGCAGATGCTGATGACAGGTCCTGTGTTCCCCAATGTCAGAAGGACAGAGTCCCGCGGGCAGCCCACCCACCATGCAAGGTGGAAAAGACCAGAACGAAGTCCAGGGAACCCAAAAGACACCTGTGGTGTCCCCGCTTCCTGCCTGTGGAGGAGCTGGTTCATTTTGTGGCACCGTGGTTCCCTCTGGTAGCCACCGAGGTGATAAGCAGGGCGCCCAGAGACATATCCAGGGACTGACTGCAGTGGGGCCTCTGCGGTGCCTGGCAGCCTGGTGCCTTTGGCGTTCCTCTTCATTACTGATCTGTTCTGCAAAGGCCAGGCTCCCTCCCACCCACGTGCAGAGAGGTGACAAACGAGAAAGCCAATGTCCTGTAAATCACATTGATTAGAGAGGTGATTGCTGATGTGACCCTTGCTCAGCCATTATGCTAATATTGGCTGGATCTAGGGTGGGGTCAATGTGCTAATGATAAACATCTAAAATTAGTTTCCATCTTTAATCAGCACAGAAAGACTTTTAAACCCCTCTTGACCGTGAGTGAGAAGACCCATCCGCGCAGCCCCTCCCCACAGCTCCCTTCCACTGCCCCAGCCCTCGCCAGCTGCCCCTGAAAACAGGACCTGGGCGTGAAAGGTGAAAATCAGGCCCAGAGCAGCCATCCACAGTCCCGGAAGCTGGGGAGGGGAGGGTAGGCCGTGACAGAAGCTTACAGCTCAGCACTGGAGGAAATTTGGTCCAGTCCAGACTTCCAGAAGGGATCTGTTCCTTCTGGAGTACACAGCCGTGGAGGCAGATAAGCTAATCGGCAATTATAGCTTAAGTGCCACGTGATGACTTCATTAACTCCAAAATGCTAGCTCAACTGTGTGCATGTGCATTTCTCCAGCACAAATTAGCCTCATGCGTGTTCTCAAAGGAGTCGGTGACCCTAGAAAGGTTGGGAATCACTGCCTGAGAGCTTCCTAGGAGCCTTCAAATTAGCTTCCTGTGTTTCCATTGCTTCTGCCTGCATCTCCTCTCAGCCTCTCACAGCCTCTCCCCCCAACCCCAAAATCCTCAATGGTTGTCCTGAGGCAGCCATTCCCACAAAAGGAGGGCTCTATTCATCCTTCTGTCTTTTCATTCATCTGGCTGGCTGTCCATCAATCCATCCATCCACCTATCCATCCATCCATCCATCCATCCTACATCTATTCACTCATCTGTTCTTCCATCCTCACACCCATCCTTCTGTTCATCCATCAATCTGACCATCGTTCTTTCCATCTATTCATTCATCCAGTCTTCCATCTATTCATCCATTCATCCAGCCATCCATTTGCCTACCTGTTAATCAGTCTGTTTGTCCTTCCATCTATCTGTCCAACTATCTGTTGATTTATATATCCATCTGTCCATCCACCTTTCCATCTGTTCATGTATTCACCCATTTGTCTATCCATCTGTCCATCCATCCATCCATCCATCCATCTGTCCATCCATCCTTCCTTCCATCCAGCCAGCCATCCAACTATCCACCATCTACTCTGCTGAGCTCCTGCTTCCTGAGCAGCTGGTATAAGGAACCAAAAATTGAAGATGAAGATGGCATGCTGTTTGCCTTCAAGGATGTCACAGTTTAGAAGGCCACATAGATACATGGGGCCAATGTAAATCATATACAAGATAAGTCATATTGTCTCTCTAATTCAACTTTGTTTCTAGATCAGTTTTCAGTTAGGATGGTAGAAGAGGACCCCAGTCTAATTGCCAGAGGTTGTAACTGTTACTCTCACCCCTGCTCCCCAGGGTCCCTTCCTATTTCAACCATCAGCACCAAGCCTTGTCTGAGACTGACTGGGAGGAACTTGAAGCCTGTGTCCTTTCCAAGACAATGGTGGTCTTCAGGGTCCTGTGAGCTCTCATTCCCTCTCCCTCTGTCTCTGCAGGTGTCCGACCACTGTGACTATGTCTTCGTCAACGGCAAGGAGATAAAGGGGAAGACGGATGCAGTAGTGAATTTCACCTACCAGTACCTGAGCACCCCACTGCGCATCACTGTGTGGGTGCCCCGGCTGCCCCTGCAGATCGAGGTCTCTGACACTGAGCTCAGCCAGATTAAGGGCTGGAGGGTCCCCATAGTGGCCAACAAGAGGTGAGAGGGAGTGGAGGAAGTGCCCTAGAGCCACCGTGACAATGGCTTTATGTACAGTCTAAACACTAAAGGGGTTGATTCAGGACCTGGCGCACAGTATGATGTTCTCATAGCGCTTACGTCTCTTCATCCTAACAAGAGCCCTCTGCAAAGGCCAAGGCTTCGGGGTAGCTGAGCCAGGCCCAAGCTGAACTGTCCTGCTTCCCGTGGGCTTGGATGAGGCTGTGTCTTGCCAGTCGCTCCTAGAGTGGCCGCAGCTACAACCCCAGGGAATCTGAGGTTTGGTTTAATTTCTCTAAGTAAACATCAGGCCTTGCCCTGTGCTCTGCAAACTTCTCTAAGCTTGGAACTCTCTGTGAGGGTCAAATGTCTGCATAAAATTTAATTGCTTTTATCCTGGAACATGGAGTCACTTTTAACAAAAAGCCTCTACTGTGTCGACTCTGTGTGACTATGGACTGTCCTGTGCAGGAGCTTGAGGCCTCCTGCTTTCAGAGCTTCCACCCCCAGGTGGGTCTGTTTTAGCTGAGGGGGGCTTGTCCCAGGGTCCTGGCTTCCTGCCTGGATTTCTCCACCCCAGGCCATCAGGGCTGCTTCCCTGGTGGCTCCTGGGCGCCAGGACCTTCATCTTACAGCATAAGCTGGAGTATGCATCAAGGAGTGTCCTGAGACAGCGAGAAGCCAAATCCATCCTACAGAAAGAGCTGGAGAGAGCCTGGCCTGATCTGCAGGACCATGGTCCACCAGATCAGGCTGCGGTCATGAGTGGCCAAGAGCGTGGGTTTGTCCCACATCCCTGAGAGGCAGAACCAAGACACGCCATGCTCCAACCCAAGGTGTGCTATTGACCAGCGGTGTGAGTCGAGTCAGCCCCGACTCCTCCGTGCCTTAGTGTCCTCATCTGGACATGAGAATAATCACAGGCTTAGGGCTCATGTCTATGCTGGGTTAATGATCCAAGATTCACCCCAGAGTACTATAGGATTAGAGGAGTTTCTGCATGTAAGGGCTCAGAATGGGGCCTGGTGCACCCCAAAGTGTGAACACCTTTGTCCAATAGAAATGTCTGCAGGCAGTGGACTGTCCAATACGGTGGCCCCCAGCATGGGCAGCAATGGAGTGCTTGGATTGCAGTGCAAGGGAGAAGAGAAGCTGAGTCTCTTAAGGCGGTTAATCTGTGTTAATTACACTTAAATAGCCGTAGACAGAAGTGGACACAGATAACACAGTGCGTGCTTAGGAACAGTAGCCCTGAGCTCTTCAATCTGCTGACAAGCACATTCAAGAAAGAGGTGCCCAGGCTTCTTGCTTTTCAGGTAGAACCCGGATGCCTCATGACCTGGGGCTGGTGTATAATGTCATTTTTCTGCACCGCTGACTCCACTCCCCGGATACAAGATCCACGTCTCCTTCCCCACAGGCCCACGCGGGAGAGTGAGGATGAGGACGAGGAGGAGCGGCGGGGCCGGGGCTGTGCCCTCCAGTTCCAGCATGCCACTGTGCGGGTCCTCACCCAATTTGTGTCTGAAGGGGCCGGCCCCTGGGGCCAGCCGAGCCACCTGCTCGGCCCCGGCTGGCATTTCGACATCACCCACCTGGTATCGGACTTCATGAAGCTGGAGGAACCTCACATCGCCTCACTCCAGGACAGCAGGATCCTGGTCGGGCGGGAGGTTGGGATGACAACTGTCCAGGTAGGAAGCGGGAGCTCTGTGGCCAGGGCGGAGTGAGCTTCCCGGAGTGGTTCCAGGGCTCCTGGTGGTCAGATCAGATGGCTAGGTCCAGCTCCTGGCCCTGCAGCACCAATCTAGCACCCCACAGTTCACCCTCTCCATCCTCCCACTTAGTTCCACTCCAGACTCCCTCTACCTGCCCCTCTTGGAAATGACCTTCATGTTCCATGTGGGTCACCTGGTTTCCTCCCACTACTGTTGTGAGACATGGTCACCCAGCCATTTATCCACTCAGCCAACTCTGCAGAATCCCACAGGTGAGCTTAGGCTTCAGGTCCCTCTTGGCCAACACCACCCATCCCGAATGTCATTCTTGATCCTTACACTACATGTGGAAGTGACTGGCATAATTCACCACCCCTATCTCCACCCCATTGGGCTTGGGAGAGGGGGAGAAATCAGTCTCCCAGCAGGACAATGCACTGGTGGCTGGAGGTGTGGATATTATAGTTCAGTTCTCTTGGTGGATTTAAGAGTCCACCTTGTTATAAATGAAATCAAACACGTGGTCAGGTGTGGGTGAGCAAAGCAGAAATTTTACTTTGGCTGAAGGGTGAAAGAAAAATGCGCACCTGGCAAGGAAGTGAGAGGTTTTTAACCCCAACCTGACACAATACTGCCCTTTGCCCTAATTGGAGGAGCTCAGGTGCATAGTCTGCACGATTGGCTGTGATTAGGTGGAGGCAGGTGCGAGAGGAAGTGGGTGGCGACTGGGAGAGAATGGGGGTGGGCGTCGCCGCACATGTGGCAAGGGTCATAGTGATTCAGAGTTCACTGGAAGAGGATGGCAGGGTCCCGGAAGGGGTCCTTGGAAAGAGGTGGACGGACACAGGTGAGGGAGTTTCTATCTTCAGAGCGGGAGGGGGTCTAAAATGGAGGTAGTAGAAGGAGGTCGTAGATTATACATCACAATCTTTCAAGTTTGACAGAAAAGACACACATCTTACAATTCCCCCTCTTATATGATACACATATACTCTTTTCTTCAAACTCTGATTTTAATTTTTGACATTTATCTTTGACTACATCGGATGCAGGAGGCCGGATTTGGCCTATAGCTGAAAGTTGTTTAGTAACAGCAGTCAATGTCTGAACAATATCCTCTATATATCTAATCAGGGTTACAGCCCCAAATGTTATAAGAAAACAATAAGGTATCATTATTTCTTTCCACATTACTTCATGAGTAAGGCTTAGCTCCTTGGTAATTTCCCTTACATATTTACTTCTTGATGGTTGTCCTCAATATAATCCATTATCATGAACCACCAAAGGGAAATTGACTCAAAATTGGTTGAGTTTTAATTGTTGACTTACGGGGATCCAATGATCCATGGGAAGAGAGATTCTCTTTTTCAGAGCACTGTGATTGATTTGATCTAGGAAATGTCAGGGTGGAAGGGATAGCCAAGTGAACCAAAGTACAGGTTCCACTCCAATTAGCAGGTAAAGTCTCAAGCAAGGGCCCCACAATACCACCAGATACCGGCTCGGGCTACAGCAAGCGCTGTTTGATTTAATATCTCCTCAAATGATCGACCTTCCTGGCACCCATATACATTTCCCAAGAAAGCCAATTGCTCCCCCCACCTAGAGAGGCACGAGGTGTAATTGGTTCTGAGGGAAGGGGGTTGGGTGATCTTTGGGGGCTCTTGTTTTTGACCCTCTGCTTCTGGGAACAGCAGTGATAGGGTCTTACAAGAGTTATTTCCCCAGGCCCGTCTTTTCCTGAAAGAGGGGTATCATGCAACTCATGCCCGTTGGATCTGAGGTCCAGTCGAGAGGGAATGGGACCACTTGAGCAACCTGCCCTCCTGTTGCACAAGCGTAAAAGTTGCTTTTATTGGGCGTGCTAACAGAATATTTAATCCCTTTCACCCGGGCATTTGCCTCATTATGTCCAATTTCTGTCTTAAGGGTTTTTTGTAAATCTTTTGTCTCCAAGACAATCTTGGTAACATTGTTATTAAGTTCACAGAGATTAACTTTTCCAGAGTATGTTGGATAATGACATTCATTTGTCCCAGACAAGTGCTCTTGGTTATGTAAATTCTTAGAGGGGAGCACCTGGTAAACACTAGACTTGACAATCAGAGGAAAGATGGTCTGAGCTACATCAATAATCAGCTTACAAGATGTAATTCCCAATATCAACATAAGCTTTATTAAAGTCCTTTTATGGTCAGTTTGGTGGGGTCTGGGTGCTGGAGTGAGATTGTCTTTCACAATTGGAAGTTGAGACTCCTTTAACATGTGTGTAGTGAGTCCAACACCGTTCAGCCGTCCGGACAGCTGTCTCAGTGGCGAGCAGTATTTGATAAGGCCCTTCCCAAGCAGGATCCAGCTTACTTTCCTTTCAGAGCCAGATCAGGACGTGATCCTCCAGCTGATGTGGGTGTGCAGGGAATCCCAGAGCTGGTGTCTGTGCCAGGAGGCCCTGTAGTCTCAAAGAGGTTAAGGTAGAAGAGAGACCTAATATATAATTTTAAGAATTTGATCCTTCATTTCAAAGGTGTGAAACCCCATCGTTTTACCTAAACATGGTAATTCACATAGAATTCATATGGGGATAAGCCTGTATCCTTTAGAACAGGATAAGCCTGTTCTAATCCTTAGGAGAGCAATGGGGAGACACTTAGTCCAGGGGAGCTTTGTTTGCAACATCAGTTTAGAAATCTGCCTCTTTAAAGTTTGGTTCATTCTCTCCATCTTATCCAAGGTAGAGGGTGCCAGGGAGCGTGATATTCCCATTTTGTCTAATATTTTCATAAGTTCCTTAAAAATATTGGCAGTAAAATGACTTCCATTATCTGAGTCCATATTTTCTATTAAACCAAATCTAGGGATTATTAATTTCAATAAAGTCTTAGTTACATTGCTAGCAGTAGCACCGGGGAAGGGGATAGCTTCCACCCGATTAGTTAGATGATCGACTATCACTAGCAAATATTTTAAACCTCCTATTTGAGGCATCTCAGTATAGTCAACTTGGATGCTTTGTAAGGATCTTAATCCAGGATTTCTCCCTCCTGGAGGCTGTTTCCTTAAGGCTTGTTTATTAACCCTTCTACAGGTGATACATCCTTCATTTACGTGCTTGGCTATTGTATAAATTCCCATGCATCCATATATTCTTAGTATAGCATCGCACATGGCCTGTGGGCCCCAATGGCTTCCCTTATGTAAATGGGTCATCATTTCCCTCATTATGGGTTTTGTAAGCATTTCTCTACCATCAGGTAGGAGCCATTTTCCCTCAGGAGTCTTGGAAGCTCCCAATTTTACTAATTGTTTTCTTCCTGTGGGCTGAATATTGGTATAACGGAGGGAGGAGATAAAACAGGAGTGAGATGGAAAATAGAGACCTCTGATTGGAGAGCAGCCTCTTTAGCAGCTTCATCTGCTAGCATGTTGCCTTGAGCTTCTATGCTGTGGCCCCGTTGGTGCCCTGGCACATGTACGATAGCTATTTCTTCAGGTAACAGTAAACTTTCTAGAATTTGAATAATTAGTTCTTTGTGTACTAAAGTCCTTCTTCTACTATTAATTAGGCCACATTCAGTCCAAATTTTTCCAAAAGTGTGGGCAACTCCAAAGGCATATCTGGAGTCCATGTAAATTGTTCCCTCTTTTCCCGTTAGAAACTTTAGGGCTTCGTTTAAAGCAGATAGTTCACAGGTCTGAGCCGACCACCCATTGAGTAGCCTTCCTGATTCTATTTTTGATTGTACCCCATCTATTACAGAATATCCATTAAGCTATTTCCCTTGAATAACATGGAAGATGCATTTATAAAGATCTTAAGGCCTGTTGAGAAGGGGTTTTCTCTAAGGTCTGGCCTGACCTTGGTCTGGTATTCTATTAGATCCATACAGTAATGTTCAGTAGAGTCAGAGGTTTTTCCCTCAATTAAGAATTCAGCTGAATTTAAACAGTTTTCAGTAGTGAGGGTTAAATCATCTCTTTTCAGGAGATTGTCCTCATAGTGTAGAATTCTGGAGTCAGTTAGCCATCTCCCTGCCTTTTTGTGAAGAATGGTTCTGACTTGATGGGGTGTGCTCACTATTAAGGCCCCTCCAAAGGTTTCTTCTATCAAAAGGGCAGTGGCAGCCACTGATTGGATATATTCAGGTCATCCCCTGGAGTCTGGGTCTAGGAGCTTAGATAAATAGGCTATTGAGTGTTTTTGTTCCCCATGGTCCTGGGTTAGAATTCCCAGAGCTGTTCCCTTATCTACATTAACAAATAGAATGGCTTTTCTTGTGAGGGTAAAGCTAACTTTGGAGTCCTTATAAGAGCTTGTTTAAGAGTATCTAGTGATTGAAACTCCTCAGGCTTCCAAAGGATTGGGTCAGGCTCTCCATCTAAAACCTTAAGATATAGTTTTCTAGTCTTAAAGGCATAAGACTCTATCCATAATCTATAGTATCCATCAGTACTATAAATCTTTCAGCTTTATAATTTTCTAATTATATTAGGCCAGTTATTAGTTACAAAGTGTAACTTTAACATTTCTTGCCCTAAGGCATCATTAGTATTTAACCCAGAATACTTTCTCATTTGTTCCTCTAATCTACTCAAAAATTCTGTTGGCCATTTTTCCCTCTCCCTTGGCATACCTTAAGAGCTTTGACTAAATTTTGGGACCAAGGGACTGCCTCTTTTATTTCTTTTATAATTAAGTTGGTGAGGTCTCCCATATGTCCCCTGTGTACCTCATTGTTATTATTCCAGTGTGGCTCTTCAACTGGATATTTTACCTAAGTTGTTGGGGCTCCAGATCCGGCTAGATGTTCACATTCTCAGGCCTTCATTGCAGACCACCTAATCATTGCTCTTTCTTCTTTAGAGAATAAATACTTAAAACAGACATGAGTTCAGACCATGTGTAGAGTTGCCGGCCAAGAAATTGCTGTAATTATCATTTTAATCTAGGTGGGGAAGGGTATGAAATTGGGGAAGGGGCAGAAGCTGCTGCAGTCAGCTACGGTTCCTTCTCGCCCTTCACTGGAACATTCCTAGGGGCAGGAGATGGGTTTTGCCCCTCAGCTGAATTAGAAATGGATGGTGAAGGAAAGTAATTTTGGGGATCCCATCCATTTTAATTTTTCCTCTTCTGTTTCTCTGTTTTTGTTGATCTTAAGAGGTAAGAGGACTTTAGGTCCTTCTTTCAACAGAGAGCAACTCTATTTCTTCCCAATTGTTAGGGTCTTTATCAATTATATGTTCTATTAATAATTGGTATATCCAATCCTTAATGCCCCAAACTTTGGCCAGAATATTGACAAATTTAGGATAGGTTCTTGTGTCCAAAAAGAGCAACAATATTCTATCACCTTTGATTTTCCCTTCATTCTCATCTTAGGATTATCCTCCTAATATTTTCGCATGTAGCCCCAAGGGCTATGTAAGGGGATTTCTGTGTCTTTTCCCCTGCCTGCATCCTGCTTTTCTACAGCAGAATTTCCCGTCCCGTTTTCTCCCGGGGTACGATTCTTGGGAGGTCTGATATGACCCCCTTTGTTCCCTGAGCAGTTACTCCTGTCCTTGCCGTACCCTCTGGTTGCAGATTTGGAGTAGGCGCTTTTGCCCTGTGTCCCAGACACATCTCAAACCCATTCAGATCAAACCCCACGGAATGTTTCGACCACCAAGACAGCACATATCCTTTCTTCCCTTGAATTTGAGAAAAAGATAGTTCCTACCTTTGGCTTGTGCACGAAATTATTTGTTTTCCGTGGTTCTGGCTGGCTTGTGCCCCCTGCATTGCCCATTCACCTTCAACCTCCCGTCTGTCGGCCTTGGGAGTCCTGGTCATTCTCCACCCTTGGGACCACCGTAATGAGACAGTGGGATGCGTCTCCTCTTGGGAGAGGATCCCATGACCCCCAGGTGACTTGTTGAGCCCCATATTGGACGCCAAATTGTTATAAATGAAATGAAGAACGTGGTCGGGTGTGGGTGAGCAAGGCAGAAATTTTACTTCGATTAAAGGGTGAAAGAAAAATGAGCGCCTAGCAAGGAAGTGAGGGGTTTTTAATTCCAACCTGACACAATACTGCACTTCTCCCTAATTGGAGGAGCTCAGGTGCACAGTCTGCATGATTGGCTGTGATTAGGTGGAGGCAGGTGCAAGAGGAAGTGGGTGGCGACTGGGAGAGGATGGGGGTGGGGGTCACTGCACAGGTGGCGAAGGTCATAGTGATTCAGAGTTCACCGGAAGAGGATGGCTGGATCCCGGAAGGGGTTCTTTGAAAGAGGTGGGCGGACGCAGGTGGGCATACACAGGTGAGGGAGTTTCTATCTTCAGAGGGGGAGGGGGATAAAATGGAGGTAGTGGGTTACACATCACAGTCTTTCAAGTTTGACGGAAAAGACATCCATCTTACAACCTGGAACTTGACTGCGCAAGTCAGTTCGGGCGCCACTCTTCATTAGTCTAGTCATCAGGAATACCATGCACAGTTAACCAGCTGTGCATTCTACAAAGCACCTCTTCTAAACAGGAGGGGTCATTGCTTTTTAAAGGTATAATAGATTTTAATATTTACTTCCATTTTCCAAGAAATGGAACTCAAATGACTTGGGGAAGGGGTGGCTATCTGATTCCCACTAAGACACAGTTTGGGCGAAGGCACATTGCTGAGGAAGCTTCCAACAACTGGAAACAGGTGTGATGGGTTCTCCTTGTGTCCTGCCACCCCCACAGGTGCTGTCCCCACTGTCCGACTCCATCTTGGCAGAGAAGACGGTGACCGTGCGAGATGACAAAGTGTCAGTGATGGACCTGGCCATCCAGCTCGTGGCCGGGCTGTCTGTCACTCTGCATCCCAGTGCTGAGCACAGCAAGGCCATCACAGCTGTGGCCACAGCTGAGGAGCTGCTGCGCACCCCCAAACAGGTAGGGCAGAGCCAGCGCTGCCTGATCCAGCAAGGGGCAGGAGGAGGAGGAGTGGGGCCGGACCCGGTGCAGACGGAGTCACGTCCTTTGCACTAAGGCACTCACCTCCCCACCAGCCCATGGGAGCCCAGACCCAGGAGACTCTACCCACTACCCCGCCCAGGAGAGGAGCACCAACGCCCTTCCTCCCTCCACGCTCCTGTCTGCTCCAGGAAAGCGGGCATCACATCACCTCCTTCCCTTCCACAGCCCACAAGACCCCTCCACACTGGGTCCTGCCCGGCCTCACCTTCTCTCCCCGGCTCTCGACCTCCAGCACCGTATTTGAGGTGCTTGCCTCTCCCCGAGCTTTTCTGAGCTGGCCTTGCTGTTCCTGTAGACTGCAAACTCCACCCTGGGATCCCTCCTCCCCCCGCCGAGGATGACTCTGTCTGTTGTTTGGACCCAGCTAGGATGCCCACCTCTCCTGCCACCCGCATGCTGCCTCGCAGGGCACAGGTCCATCTGTAATCACTGCTTATCCCTGGGCTTCTCCTCCACGGCGCACAGCCTGCTGGAAGACAGACACTGCTCAGGCTCTCTCCAGTGCCACCTTGGTGCTCAGTGAACACTGGCCCACTGGGTGGAGACTCAGAGCTGGGCTGGAAGGCAGGGCGGGTTGTGGAGAGGAGGAAGGGAAGCTGAAGGGCACAGGTGGTGCCCCGGCCAGCGGACACGACACGGGTCATCTGCATCAGGAAAGCAGGAGAGAAGAGGGGTGGGACGGTTTCACAGCTCTGGCCTCAGCCCTATAGAGGGGCAGCCACCCTGAGAAAGGAGTCAGGTTAGCTGTGTGTCCTGCTAAGGACCAGGATCAGGGCCGGCACAGGGCAGTGCTGGTCTCTTCATGATGATAGCTGTCACTGTTCTTGTCCCCATGTCAGTGGAGGCCCGCAGGACTGTGGGGGCTCCCCAGGCAGACCCTGTCTTGGTTCAGACTCTGCTTCAGCCCCAGTGACCTCTGGTGACAAGCAGAGGCAGGCAGCCTGGAAAGGGGGTGGGACACAGTCCCTGTGGGGAGGACATGCTTCAGGTCTGGTCACTAACACTGGGACAGGCACCTGGACCCAGGGGGACCAGCAATAGTGGCTTCATCCCTGGTGAGCCACGCGTGGAGCTCAATAGTGTCCCAAAGAGAGAGGCATGCTGCTGGGAAAGGAGGATGGTGACTGTCACAGGTACAGGCAGGTGGCAAAGCCTGGGAGGCCATGTGCTTCTAGAAATGTCTAGCCACAGCCCAAGCGCTGCCAGCTCCAGTGCCCACAGGGCCCCAGTCAGTGCCATAAGAGAATGAAGCAGGCTGGGACATGGGGCTGCCTTGTCCCTGGAGGGCCTGGGGACCAGGAGTGATAGTGTAGGAAGTATGTCAGTCAGCTCTGCTCTGTAACAAACACCCCTAATTTCACAGCTAAAAGCAACATCTAGGTCTTGGCCCCAATTTCTGTGGGTGGCTCAGCCGGGTCCTGCGCTGGGGATGTGGCAGGGATGGCTTCTTCTAGACGCTCTGGGGAAGGACCTGAATCCATGCACTCTGCTGCTGGCAGAGCTGCATCTTGGTTTGTGGCCGAGGTCCCCTTTCTTGGCTGGGTAGCGTCTGGGGGTTTCTCTTGGTTCCTGAAGGCCACCTCTTTCTTGTCCTCTTCAGCACCAGCCACAGGGCATGGTGTCCTTGTTCTTCTCACCCGCCGCCTTGCTGGACACCTCTGCTGTTAGGCTTAGGTGACTCCACCCCACCAGGGTCTTGAGTGACAGCTGAGCTGTGTGCACACAGGTGAGAGATGCCCCTCATCATGTGCCCAGCTTGGGGGGGGGGTCCCTGCAGCATGTCTGCAGGGCCCTTCTAGAAACCCTTCTAGAAACAGGAGGAGCCTGCCACGTATTCAGACCTGTTCCCAGCCCTGCTCCGCTGTCCTCCCCAGGGCAGGAAACTGGCGGCATGTCCTCTGGTTTATAAAGAACAGAGGGAAGTCGGGGAGAAGCCAAGGGCACGAGGCTATTTGCAGAGAACGGATAATTCATTAGGGTGGAAGATTGGCCCAGCGACCTCCCCAGCATGGGGCAAGGCCACCCGTTCCTCATGTGACAGGGTCCATCTGTCTTCATCAGCTGACAGCAGTTGGAGGCTGGCTCTGAGTGGGGATCTCTGCAGGCCTGGCTCCGGGAAGGAAAGGTCCACTCGCTGGTGGGCATGGCTGTTTTAGGTGCCTGGGGAATGTTGGCTGCTGGGACGGCGGCTGGTGGCCTGGGCTGGCTGTAATGGCATTGTGGAAGGACTTGGGCTCAGCCTCATAGCAGGGGCTGTTCTGAGAGCTCAGAGGCACCCGTCTGCCTCTGTGGGGGTCCTGGCTTTATGTCCTCTTCATTCTCCATCCAGAGAGTGAGTGGAAATTAGCTCAAGATGAGCTCAGCCACAAAGCAGTCCCTTGCTGCCAACAGTCCTCAGACGCAGACGGCCGGCAGCTTGCTCCTGAGGTTTCCAACGCTGAGACTCAGACTCCGGAGGCCAAGGGTGGGCCACTGTCCCCTGCACACAGAAGCTGGTGGCCTGGGCAGCCAGTGGGAGGTTGAGAGTTGGAAAGGGACTCTGGATTGAGGGACGTGGATGGGCAGAGAACAGCGGCACCACCTGGGCCCACTCCATGTCCCCAGGTCTGGCTCCCCGAGCCTGAGCCTAGGGTTGGCTCAAGCACTTTCCTGAGGCCGAAGGTGGCCCAAAGGGAAGCCAGGAGGAGTGCGGGGCGGAAGGCAGAGGCAGCTTTTCCACGGCTGAAGACAAGCAGAGCCCACCAGCCTAGGAATGCCGCAGGGCCAGGGAGCTGGGATTAGTGTAACAACTCCCATTCGTCATTCCTGAAGGGCGGCGTCTGGAGGGTGTTGACTGCTTGGTCCTTCTGGTTACAGAGATGAACAAAGTTCCAAACACCAGAGAATGCCCCAGGAAAAACTGAAATAAAATTTAAAATAGTGCAAAGTTGGTAGAAGAGGGCTGAGCTGACCTGAATGAGCGGGTGGCCACCATGTCCTCCACCTGCCCTGGGATTTCCTGAACTCTTCCCCCACCTCAGAGCACCGGGTTAGCCTGGGCTTTCTAACAGAGTAACAGAGTCAGCCCAAACTGGCGGAACAGGCAGCACAGTTGGTTAGTTCAAGCACTCACTCCTTCAGGCACAGCTAGATCCAGGCGCCCAAGAGTGTCCCATCATTGCTGCTGGTTTTCCTCAACCCTGGGCTCTGAAGCATGTTTCCTGCTTAGAACGTTGCCCTCCCATCCCCTTCTTTCTCTTCTGTACGTCTGCGGACCTGCCTCCCGTATTGGCATTTCTTTCTGGTCCCGTGGTCACGTTCTGAGTGCCTTGTTGGTTCGTCCACCAGGACGCCAAGCCTCCCCTCAGACTCTGCCGTTTAAACCATTCCTGGAGTCCTTAATCTCAGGGGCTGCTCTTCATCCCTGGACGCCCGGCAGCTCTCCACGAGTCTCTGCCACTCCTGGACGTCCCGCTCCTCTGCTCACAGGCTCTTGTTTTCGCTGGCTTGATCTTGCTTGATCCTCTTTTCGGCTCTTCTGTGATCTCAGATATCAGCCCGTGCGAGTTGTTGATGACTGCCCACCCACGGACGGCAATTGTCCTCTGGCCATATGGTCACTGAGCTTTGCTTCTGATCCTGAGGAATTCTCCTGTGCTTGGCCTCTGCCCTCGGGGGACCTGCCTACGTCTGTCTCCTTGTGCCCCAGAGGTGTCCCACTTTCTTGACTTCTCCACGATGGGACTTGGTGCAGCTATTTGGGCAGCGTCGCAGCAACAGCAGGTCTTTTTAATAAACTCGCCCCCTTCCCTGGCCTGAGCTTCCTGTTTCCCTCCGATGATAATTTCCACAAAAACAACCTGCAGAGCAAGAAGGCTCAGCTAAGCCACCACCAGATAGCGCTCAGCGGCCATTGTCCGCTGACAGCCTCCAGGGGTGTCACTGGCTGGGCTTCTGGCGGATGCACCTGCTTCCCCGCAGAGCAGAAGCCCCGCAGCTCCCGGGCAGGCACAGCGAGGAGGGAGCCCCTTTTCAATGCCCTCTGAAGGCTCTGCCACCCCACCCTCATCAGCCTCTGTCACCACAGAGCAGAAGTGTCCGTGACGAGGTAGCGGGCCACCCTGGTGGCCGGTGGTGGTGAAGCCCGGATACTCGTGTCCCTTGACTTTTCTTCCTGGAAGGGCCGTGCTGACAGGTTCCTGTTTACATCAAAGTGGTTTTCCGTCCTTGGTGTAAAACCTGCTTTCTCCCCCAGATTCATCAGGCACAGGGTCTGGATTTGGGGTCCTGGTTCTTGTTTGGGGTGTCATGCTAGCGGGTTTATGAGGAGGAGAGGCCTCCCCAGTGCGGTTCTCACTGCCTCTCTCCCTGCAGGAAGCCATGGTCAGCACCTGGCTGCAGTTCAGTGACGGCTCCGTGACACCCCTGGACATCTACGACGCCCAGGACTTCTCCCTGGCTGCCACCTCCCTGGATGAGGCTGTTGTGTCTGTCACCCAGGCCCACTCTCCCAGGTGGCCCATCGTGGTGGCGGAAGGGGAAGGTCAGGGCCCGCTGGTCCGAGTGGACATGACCATTGCGGAGGCCTGTCAGAAATCCAAACGCAAGAGCGTGCTGGCGGTGGGCATTGGCAATGTCAGGGTCAAGTTCGGACAGAACGATGCTGACTCCAGCCCCGCCAGGGACAAGGATGAGGATGAGCTCAAGAACCACGCCAGCGACCGCCGGCAGAAAGGCCAGGAGGAGCGTTTCCACGGCAGCTCTTCTGTGGAACGCGAGGAAGGAGCCCTGCGGAGGGCCACCACCACGGCCAAGTCGCTGCTGGACAACCGGGTGGTGAAGAGCAGGCTGGACGTGGGCACGCAGCCCGGGGAGGTGAAACTGCAGAACATCCCCATGGACTTCACCAACTTCCCGGCCCACGTGGACCTCCCCAAGGTGGGAGGTGGGCTGGGGGAGAGCGAGCTGGTGCAGACGCCGCCGCGCAGCCTGAGCGACCTGGAGATCGGGATGTACGCCCTCCTGGGCGTCTTCTGCCTGGCCATCCTCGTCTTCCTGATCAACTGTGCCACCTTTGCCCTCAAGTACCAGCACAAGCAGGTCCCTCTGGAGGGCCAGGCCTCCATGACCCACTCTCACGACTGGGTGTGGCTGGGCAACGAGGCGGAGCTGCTGGAGAACATCGGGGACCTGTCACCGCCCCAGGACGAACACACCACCGTCATAGACCACGGGCTCGGGGACCAGGAGGATGGCAACCACCTGCTCCTCAATGGCAGCTCCCAGAAGCAGGTGCAGACCCAGGTGCACAGGCCTGCGGACTCTGGGGTGGCGCAGGGCAGGGCACAGAAGCAGGATCCCCCGCGCTCACCCACCTCCAAGCAGAAGAAGGTGAAGTTCGCCACTTTCACCACCATCCCAACCGAGGACAGTGGCCCCTCGGTGAACTCCATCCTCGGTGGGCACGAGGACGTCTCCTGGGCGTGCCGGGACATGGGTGGGGCCGCCTCCAAGGAACTTAGAAACTATCTGGAGAAATTCCAGGAGAAGCTGTAGGTCCTCTGGCCTTCATTCCATGGGCCGGGTGTGGGCCAAGGGGCAGAGGGAGCTAGAGCCAGGCTGAGGGGACGGGCTGGGCTCCCTGAAGCCCCGGGGGAAGTGCCATTTTTATATCAAGGGTTTTTTAGCAGTTGACGTGGTGGATTTTTGAAAGTCAGTTCCTCTGGTCCTGTGGGGGTGCAGACGGAAACAGGGAGGTGTGCAGGGCGGAACGGGGAAGGTTATTTTATGTCAAAATAGAACACACAGGAGCTACCAAAAATCACTTGTCACAAAATGCAAAAAGACAAATAAAAAGAGACGAATAGTAATCTGTTTAGATTTCTAACAAAGGAGCAGAATCTAAAAATAGGGCCTGCTAGGAGGCATCCTGCTGTCCCCTGCCATGGCCACAGTGCCGAGGACAGCCTGGAGTGGCCAGCAAAGAGACGTCTTGGTCCTGAGTGTGGCCTCTGGAGACGGAACCCAGGAACTTCACACGTTAGCGGGCTCATCTCTTCTTCCTTCTTCCACTTTTCCTTTTGTGTCCTAGGCTTACTTCTGGTGTTTTTTTAAGGTTGATTTCTGAGGATCAAGTGGTCTATTTTTCCTAAATAAATATAAATTATATTCTATTGGTCAGATGACTTTAGCAGCAACGCCAGCTCCTCCTGTCTTTAAGTTGTGACCATAATGCTTTTCCATACCTTCCCAGTTTTGCTGGGATGCGCTGGGATTTTACAATTAGAAAATTCTCTCAACACTTTCCATGGGGAGCGGGGAGCAGCCAGGGACCCCACCATGGCCAGCCCAGGGTGGGTCCTGTCCAGCAGAATGGAGCCCAGCTTGGAGCACCTGGCCACACAGAGACCCTGCACTTGGTCGGGAAGCTGGGTCAAGCCCAAGAGAGGCTTACCCAGGAGGAATCAGAGTCAGCCTGTCAGGGTGGGTCTATCACAAGTCCCACCCAATGCTGAAAAAGGACCCAAGAGGAAACTGTGGGGAACTTAAGTGGTTTTTCTTACTTTGTTGGGCGGGGTATACCAGCATCAACTGAAAAGATGAAATCTATGTTAGATTGTCAATCAACTGTGTTTTTGAACAGCATAACCGTTCAAAGTGACAGATACACGCCAGAGCAGACCTGTACGGAGTGGAGCCACCTCTTTAGGACTCTCTGTCCATCGGCCGTGGAGGGCGGGCGTCCTGTGATGGAGCTGAGCACCCACAGCGGGGAGGCACTCTCAAGGGTCCTGGGGATAGTTATTGGGTTTTTTATTATTGTTATTACTAAAGCCAGTAGGGAAGAAAGGGTCCCTGAAGCCTCTTAAGTGTGGGTGGCCCTCTTAAAAATATATTTGTACCACATGTTATAGACAGAAAGAAGATATTTATTTATACCTGTGATGCCAGCTGTCATTAAACTGCTTCTGATGGCTTGACCACTCAGGTCTCCCCGGGTGCTTCTTCTGTCTCAGTTCCTGCTGGAGAGTTAAGCTGCCAGGCATCAGGGGCCGTGCACTGGTCTGCCTCCCGAAACGTCCTGAGTAATCCTGATAGGTGACCTTTGGCTGCCATGTGCACCCCTGCCTGCCTCCGCATCCCAGCCTAGTCACGGCACGGACGCCTGGGCACCTGACAGCAGTTTCAGATTCACTAGCCGGGGGAGGCAGGGTCCATCTTTGGCCTTCCTTCCAAGTTATCATTGCTTGCTCAGGCCTGGGCAAGACCGTCGCTGCTGCCCATCCGTTTGGGAAGATTTCTAGCATGGAAGATGTTTGCGCTTTCTATCAGTCTTATGGGGACATCATTCACACTCCATGAGACCAACCAGGATGGGGTCCAACCTGGTGGTGTTTCTAGCCTGTTGAAAATGTCCATTGCCCCCAGGAGAAGCCCCCACTTGTTAGCTGTCACTTTTCAGGCCAAGCAGCCACTGCTGTGCCTCCTGTCCACACGGATTTGCAGAGTGGAACGGAGGTTTGAGTCATTATTGGATTCTCTCCTGAAAGGATGGAGTCAGTTTCCTTCCTAGGCGAGCAATCCAAAGTCTCAAATACGCAGGCAGGGCACCCAGCCCTAATGTTGTCAGACCCTAAAACAAACTGGATGAGCTTCAAGGATTCACACCTGCTCTGCCCCACCACCAAGCCCTCTCTCCTCCCTCACGAACTCGGGGTCCTCACCGGGTGAGGCTGGACCTCACATGACCTCTAACTTATTCCTGAGGATGTGCGTCAGCCCCTTTTGCAAATAAGGCCACAATGGGTCTGAGCACCCCAAGCATGCTAGCCAGTTAGCGCACACGCAGTGGACACCGCGGTGTGCCTGGCCCTGTGCCACACACGAAGGTTGGAACAACGAGCGGGACCTCAAGGCGCTCACAGTCAGAGGATGCAGCTGCAGAAGGGAGGCAGGGACAGAATGGCAGGTGCGTTCTGGGGTTGCTGAGCTGCTGGGCAGTGACCTGAGCTCTCCTGCTCTGCTCTTCCATCTTCTGTCAACAGAAGTGACCCGTGGACTCCCAATCTTCCATGGTCTCTCGGCAATGCAAGGGTCTGAAATGTCAATAATCATCATAATAAAAATAGTTCAGTTAAGGAGCTGTGGCTCTGTGCCAAGAGCAGCGTAAGTACTCTAGCTGTTGATGGGGGGTGAACCCCTGTTACAGATGGGAAGCGGAGCACCTTTCTCCAGCCCTGCGTGAGGGGCTGAGGCTGGTCGGTCATGCACACAGCTCTACCTGTATTATCCTGTGATAAAAACGGAATCCGACCCACATAAGAGCAGTTCAGACTCACTACCCAAGACCTGGATGCTGGAGAGAAGCAGGAGGAATAAAGGACAAAAGGAAAAACGTCCAGGGTGGACAGGGGAACCCTGCTCCCAGCTCCTCCCCCCAGGGCGGACAGGGGAACCCCGCTCCCAGCTCCTCCCCCCAGGGCGGACAGGGGAACCCCACTCTCGTTGTACCCTCTGCTTGTTAACATCACACGGAATTTTACATCTGTATTCATACATTGAAAGCTTATCGTGATAAATATGAATTCTGAATTATTTGTCCAGTTTTTAAAGTAGTCCATGAATGAATATTGTAAAAATTCTTAAAAGTGACTCAGCTCGCCTGTGTTGGCACTTTGGGGGTGTCCTTATAGGTTTCTTTTTGAGATCAAAAGGGTAAGGGAAAGTATTGATTACTTTTTCTTTCTTTCTTTCTTTTTTTTTTTTTTTTTTGGTGCTGGGGATTGAATCCAGGGCTGCTTAACAACTTAGCCACATCCCAATTTTTTTAAATTTTGAGACAGGGTCTCGCTGAGTTGTTCAGAGCTTTGCTTAGCTGCTGAGGCTGGCTTTGAACTTGTGATCCTCCTGCCTCAGCCTCCTGAGCTGCTGTGATTACAGGTGAATATTGATTTTTGAGCATCATTGATTGGACCACATGCCCCACACCTAGTGGGACGGGCTGAGCTGCCCTGGGAGCTACTCTGTGGAGGCAGGGTGGTAGCAACAGAAAAACAGAGCCCTGGCACAGCCCCTTTCTGCTGTCACCTTGCACCTCCTGGTGGAAAGTCACCAGGCACAGGGGTGAACAGAACACCTCCTGTTCCCCATCCTTGTACCACAAGGGGACCACTGCTTACCGCTTGTTATTGAGGGGCAAGCGGGAGCCCGAGCAGCTCTAGTCAGAAGGTGTTGTGACCAATGACGAAGCCAGGCTCCATCAGACTAGCCCTGCCACGGCTCTCGGGTAGCTCTGGCAGGGCCTCAGGCAGCACCGTGGTGTTCCGAGGAAAGGGCAGTGGTCCCGGGAGCCTGCACAGATGAACCCCACTTCCAACTCGCTCCCTGTGGACACTCACGATTCGTGCTGTGGAGCTTGGAGACAGACCCAGGAGCAGCAGCCCAGAGCTCGCAGCGGGATCACTGGGCGGCACGGACAAAGCGGGTGTCCAGCTCACAGTTGTCCCTTGAGACTTTTGGCAGTGTCTGGACGGTACATGAGCAGGGCCAAGATGAAGGAAACAAGCACACAGCGAGGAAAAGGGAAGGGATATCGCTTAGAAGACAAAAATGGGGGTCAGAGTCCGCAGGATTAGAGCTGAGACCTGGAGGGCATGTTCCTGCAAGGAATCAGCCTGGAGTCGCGGCAGCCGATGGTTAGGCCAGGGTCTCCACTGTGAGCCCAGCCTGTGGGAGTGTGCTCCGGTTATGACCTGCGTGTCTCATCCCCTCCCGGAAGAGGGAACCTGTTCTCTCCTGCCCGCCAGAGGTGGCTCTCCTTGGGAAATTCTGGTCTGGAATCAGATAAACAAGGGGATTCTGGGTCTGGCTGTGGCTCAGAGGCAGAGCACTTGCCCAGTGCCCCCGAGGCCCCGGGTTCCATCCCCACCACCACAAAAACAAATGAAGGTTCTGGGAGATAGTTTTCTAATCTCTGCCGCTGAGGATTCCAGAGAAAGTAGTGATCAGGCGCAGGAGGCCAAGGGCCACCAGGGCCACCTTAATTAAATGACAAAGATTCAAAAAACAAAAAGGCAGGGGCTGGAGCGGTGGCTCTGTGGTTGCGGTGCTTGCCCAGCATGCACAAGTACACGGGTTCAAACCCCAGCACCGCGTACACAACTAAGTGTCAGAGCAACGAAAGTCACGTGAAAAACTCAATAAAAATTGATTTTCTCTGTATCTCTCTCTCTCTCTCTCTCTCACTGTCCTTCTCTCTTTATAAAAAAATAATTAAAAAATTGCATCTGGTGATCACAGGAGATCAAACTCCAAAGTCAGGGCCAGTCAAGGCGGCAGTGAAAAATGACAAGAATGACGGACAGAGGGTGCCGTGGCTACACTCAAGTCAGAGAAAACGTCATAAGGCAAGAGATGGAACTGGAGGCCAAGAGGGACTTTTGTAATAACAAGAGTTCCTTGAAGATGAAATAGCCCTAATTAGGCAGGAAGCTTACACTATAGATGCGAAATGCGTGCCAAGAGCGTCGGATCACTGTCAGCTCTGATGGCCGTATTACAATGTATAGACTTAGTTTCTATTTCCTGGAAAATACAAATTCCTCTTTCCAAAGCAAGTCCTTCAGAGGCACCCCCACCTCCCCTCACTGCTGAACTTCCTTCCGCCATGTGAGCTGATCACATCGCTGCGCGAGTTTCCACACGTAGTCAATGCAACAAGTCCTTTGTCCCTAACGGCACAATTTCAAATTTCCCGCCCAAGCACTATTCCCACCTAAGTCTGTACAGATCCACCTGCTCTCAGCCCTCCTGTTCTCCAGTCATGAGAGCAGCCACCTTCCTACTCCTAAATAAAAATCTCTTGTCTCAGCTACCAGGGGTCTCTTTGCTGTGTGAGTGCATCCAACAGAGGATTCAAGCCACACAGCACCGTTGAGAGGAACGCAGGACCCAGCTAAACAGAACATGTCCACGTTCACCTGGTGCCGCGGGATTGCGAACACACATGGCTTTAAGCCGCGCGGTCCGCAATTGACTTGTTAGGGCGGCTGCTGGAGTCCAGCAGCCTATCCCAGGGGCACAGCCATTCGAGGCCCGGGAGGTGCACCCCCAGTTCACAGCTCAGGCCTTCAACAGACCCCATGGCTGGCGCCTCCCTGGCCTGGGATGGCCCCCACTGCTGCCACCACGTGTGCCCAGTGCTGAGCCATCCTGTAGCAGCTGAGGAAGGGCTGGCAGCCGGCTGGGGCCAGGTTGCCCTGTGCACTAGGCTGTCCACTGGGGGCACCAGCTGCTGGCTGGGCCTGTTCGGGCTGCAGCCTGGGTGCTCTACTGCTGTCTCCCAGGGGATCACTGCTGTGGGCTGCCACCTTCCAACCTGAGGGTCTGCTCTGGGTGCTCAGGCACAACCTGCCTTCATTTCTAGGACCACCACAATAAACCTCCACAGACTTGGTGGCTTCAAACAACAGAAGTCAGGGTCACACTCCTCAGAGATCTAGGTGAGGATCCTCCAGCTCCTGGGGCTGCTGGTGTCCCCTAGCTATAGCTGGACCACTCTAGTCTCTGCCCCTGTATTCTGTGGCTTCTGTCTCGTAGAAGGACCCCATTGTTAAACTCGGGACCCCACTGACTCCAGGACCATCTCATCTCAAGATCCCGATGTTAAGCATAGCTGTTAAGATTCTTATTCCAAATAAGGTCGCATTCTGTGGTTCCAGGCAGAGGCGTCTTTGGGGAATCACTGCTCAGCCCCAGGTGGGGCATTTGCTGAGAGCAGCTACCCGCAAGGTGTCTACTTCTCTAGTAGTTAGGATACGGATGCGGGGGTCTTGAGATGAGGCCGGATTCTCTGCTCCCACTGGCGAATGGAGCTTGGGCTGGCTGCAGATCTCTCTGGCTTAAATAGTGTCAGCAGCTCCCCAGCTAAGAGCTGGGATCCCCCCCTCTGTTGAGCAATGTGTTGCATCTCTTGATGTTGAAACACGGCCCAGGAATTTGATGCCAATTCTCTTTTGGGTTCTTGTCTCATGAATTTGAAGAATAAAAGCCAAGGGCAACCACGGAAGAGTGAAAGAGTAGGATTAACTTAAGGAAGGACAGCAGGGCAGAGGGACACCTGGAAGCAGGACAACGTCTAATGGAGGTTAGGCAGGGGTTTACGTTGGTTTGGGTGTGAGCCTTGGTTAAGATGCGTGTAAAGCAGGCGTTGAGACTGAGCACCAACATCATTGGTTAAAGTCTACGCAAAACAGGCAGCGACTCTTTCCTAGTTCCCATCTGCGTCCACCCCCACCTCTTAGCTTTCCCACCTCTGGGACAAAGGAGCTGCTCCCTCAGCTGAGCCTCCGGCCTTTTGCGTTTGAAGGCCCTGGGCTGCCTGTCAAAGCTCTACTGGCAGCTTCCAGTTGTGGCTGGATGGGCACACGGCCCTGACCCCCCAGCCCTTTTACTATCTCTGCTAGTCTCTATCAACAGGACATGCTCCGGAGTCCCCGGCTCAGCACTGGGATTCTTCCTTGGGAGCTTTCCAGAGACCTCGCGGGTCACCTAGTCTAGCAGAGACTCCTCTACCACCAAGGGCCCTGCAGCTCACAGAGCTCACCTGGACAGGGCTCCGGCTCTGCAGCCTGCACCTGGTGAGGACCCAGGCTTTGCTCTGAGCCGTACTGGAAGTAGAAAACCTTCTGAGTCATCCAGTGAATACTGGAGCAATACTGGCACAAAAAACCCTGCCTGGGAGGCCAGCAGAGCAGGGCCTCTTGTGTGGTGGTGGCCGAGTGAGGGAGCCACACTGGAATTCCTGGGAAGCGTCCCCCGGCCCAGGTTGGCTCCACGGCCTGCAGCTCTTACCAAATGTCAGACCTCGCAGCTCTGTCCCAGCCCTCTGGGGCTGGGTCCGTAGGTCGTCTGAGTACTCGGCAGATCTTGCTCACTGTCTGACATGATGCCATCCCTCTCCCAGGCAGCACGATGCTCTGCGGAACCACCCTGCGTGCCAGCTTCTTTGGATCGTCATGTGATGGAGAGAAGAGTTAGCAGAACCCTGGGCCATGCTACCAGCGTCCATTCGCACCCGTCCTTGGACCCAGGGAAGAGCCCCTGAAGCTCTGGACGCCTCAGAGATGGCCACCTTCACCCACCCCCCACTAGCAACTGTAACCACGTGGCCAAGGGCAGGACAGCTGCCTTCCAGGTCCTGCCTAGGTCTGCGCTGGCTCTTTCTGGCTGGGACCATTCTGGAAGGAAGTGAATTCCCAGGCTCTCCATGGCCTGTGCAGAGGTCAGCAAAGTGGGACTCACTTGCCCAAGAACGGTCCTCTGGAAATGGAGGTTGGGCAGATGGGGGAGGAACCCACAGAAGGGGTGACAGAGGACACCACAGTGACCTCTGGGTCTGCAGAGATCCACACACCAATAACAAACAGAAGCCAAACCTTTGCATGGACCCTTGTAGAAGTCTCAGCTGTAACAAGCACTGAGGAGGAATGGAAGGTGCCAGAACATCTGCTGGGGAACAGGTGTGGCCAGGGAGGCCAGAGAAGGCCACTCAGAAGGATGCAGCTGGACTGGGCCCCAGATGTGCCAGATTGGAGCATCTTCAGGTGCCAAAAGCTACAAGCCATGGGCCAGGCGCTGGACAGAGGGCTTCCCAAGGGCAGCGAGAATGGAGTCCAGTCACAGATGCTAGACCCACTGTCCCCTCCTGCACGTGGAGGACCCAGCTCCATGGACGGGGCCGACGGCCTGTGGAACTCGCGGCTTTTAGAGTGTCTTTCCATGTTGGTCAGCATATTCCAACACTAGTGTGTTGGGTGGTCTCTGATCCCCAAAAATCCTAGAAGGAGGAAGGGAAGGCAGGAGGGTGGGCTTCCCAGGTTGGCTCCAAGAGTCAACAGCTCTGGAACAGCAAGCAGGAGCAAGCCCGGCGCAGGTCCTGCCTGGAGGAGGAGTCTCGCCTGCAGGGGTGGGTGAGGAAGAGGCTGGAGAAGCACCAGGTGGACAAGCGGCTGGCCTGGCCCTCTTCTCTTCCGGGGAGAGCAGATTGCATTTCAAAGAGCCGGGTAATTTCTGTCACTTTTCAATTTATGTCCTAGCGACCAAAATCTTCCATCCAAACGTCTTCCCCACCCTCCCTTAAAGAGGGGGTTTGGGTGGAAAGAAGTTTCCAGACTGTGAAATCTCATTGATTTAAAAAGTCCAGGTTAAGCCGGGGCCAAGATTCCCATTTCCTCTCTCGCGCTGCCCTCTGTGAGAGGCAGGAGGGGAAGACTCGCCACTTGGGTGTGTGGGGACCTTCTGGAGGGGGCTGCTGCGGGCGGGGGCTTCCTGTAGGTGGCTAGAGAAGGCCGATGGTGTGGCACAGACCGCCAGGAAGGAGGCGGGTGGGACAGAGACGGAGAGGGCTGCAGTCGGCCCTCCAGCCCCTCAGCAAACTCCTACAGAGCCCGCGCTCCCAATGAGACCACATCTAAGGGGCCGGTGACATCGGTAAGAGAGCTGGGGTCCCTCTCCCCACGGAGCTTATATTCCTGAGGAGGGATGGTGAGATGGGAAGATGGTTCCGTAAAGCACACAGAGGGTCGCACCTGAACCAAGTCAGTGATGGCGAGGGTGGGACTCAGAGGGTCGCACCTGAATCAGGTCAGTGATGGCGAGGGTGGGACACAGAGGGTAGCACCTGAATCAGGTCAGTGATGGTGAGGGTGGGACTCAGAGGGTCGCACCTGAATCAGGTCAGTGATGGCGAGGGTGGGACACAGAGGGTAGCACCTGAACCAGGTCAGTGATGGCGAGGGTGGGACTCAGAGGGTCGCACCTGAACCAGGTCAGTGATGGTGAGGGTGGGACACAGAGGGTCGCACCTTGACCTTTAGAAAGCGCAGAAGTGGGGGCTGGAGCGGTGGCTCGGTGGTTACAGTGCTTTCCTGGCATGCACAAGTACACAGGTTCAAACCCCAGCACCCCCTTACATAACTAAGTGTCCAAGGAAGGAAAGCCATGTGAAAAACTCAATAAAAATTGATTCTCTCTGTCTCTGTAGCTCTCTCTCTCACTGTCTTTCTCTCTTTAAAAAAAAGAAAAAGAAAGAAAGTGCATAAGGGGACCTTCATAGAGGAGGTCACAAGGAGGCAGGCAAGCAGAGGCTGCAGGACAGGCCCTCACCAGCCAATGAGAACGGCAGAAGCAAGAGAGCCTTGTCACAGGAAACCAGAGGGAGGCCAGGGTGGCCAGGAGCAGAGAGCAGGAGATGGTCTTGGAGGGCTCAGGGGCACCCAGAAGGGCACTGGGAGGGGGATGGGCACTGCAGGAGGCACCAGTGGCTCCCGAGCCAGACAGAGGTCTCTTGCTGGAGTTTGAGGAGCAGGAAGGGGCCAGGCATACCCTCAGGAGGGCCACTGCAGTTTCTCTGGTGGAAGGCTGTGGCTGAGCAGGGCCAGGAGAGTTCCTGCCCAGGTGAGCAGCAGCAGCTGCAGCCGTGGTGTGCCTGAGCTGGGCTCCACACCTCCCAGGACGGGCTGCAGCCTGCAGGCTCTGGCTAGTAACATCTGACTGTGCGCGCTGCCCGGATTCATGTCCACTGACTTCCGGTTGGTAGCTGGAATCAGCTGTAACAGGAATAGTTTAAAATTGGAAAACCCTATGTGCTTTAGTTTCCTAACAAATTATTGCAAACTTGGGACAGCAGGAATCCAGTCTCTTACAGTTTTGAAGTCCAGGGATCCACAATTAGAGTGGAGGCAGGGCTGAGACCCTCCTCATCTCTTCCAGCTCCTGGTGGCTCCAGGTTTCCTTGGCTTGTGGCGTGACCCTCCTGTCTTCCCCATGGGTCTCTTCTCACGAGGATTTAGGGCTCCCCGTAATCCAGCATGATGAATCACATCTCCAAACTGTTTCCAATTAGGGGCACATTCAGAGGTTCTGGGGGAACACCCTCGTGTGCCACAGATCAGGGCTTTTTATCAGGGCTCGTTCATTGGTACCGGAACCACTCCCTCAGGGTGCATCAGGACTGGGCCGAGGTTTCCCTGCTCACGAACACACTGGCTTCTGTCCTTCACCCTCTCCCTTCCCAGTTCCATTTTGGTGTCTTCCTGGTAAACTGTCCCAAATAATCGCCCCCTCTCCAGTCCTCTTCCCAGGTTCTGCCCAGAGGATCAGCCACAAGGCCAGCAGGGTGCATCAGTAGGTCACAGGAGGGAGAAGGGAAAGAGTTCTAGGTGTTCCCTCTCCCCCACGATCAGCTGGTCCGTCCGTTCACCCAGAGGAGGACTGAACGATTACAACATAAGCGCCACCTTGCGACAGGTGCACGCGTCCCCTGTGGAATTCTCTCTGGCAGCCTCTCTGTGGGACCTGGTGGCCTGCCTGTGTGCTCAGTTGGAATCTGTGTGGTTTCCCTGGTGTCCCCAGTGCCCTTTGACCTTCTGACTTGCATAACCAAAGAGCTTGCCATTGGAGGTAGCTTCACAGCAGGAAAACAGACCCTGCAAGTAAGTAAAAAGCAAGGACTGGGTTTACAGGGTGTAAGGGAACAGTTACGAGCTTTCCAATAAACGTGGATCAGCCACGTAGCAAAGGAAAGCGTCCGCATCCAGTAGAGGTCCGGAAAAATCAAACGAGATGCTCCTCCTCCTTCCTAAGCCGCCACTCACTGTCCACATCCAGGGAACTCCTGGCTGCAGGCAGACATAGAGGTTTCTAGAACTTTCTGCTTCTGAACAAACACCTCTCAGCAGCTCAATTTAAGACAGCTAAACTATGCAACTAACCCAGATGCCCCTCGCTGGATGAATGGATTCAAAAACTGTGGTACATACATACCATGGAGTTCTACTCTGCTGTCAGAGAGATATCATGGCATTTGCAGACAAATGGAAGGAGATGGAAAAAACCATGCTGAGTGAACTCTGCCAAACTCAGAGACGTCAGGCCGAATGTTTTCTCTCATAGGCGGAAGTTGGAGTAAAACCTAAAACAGGATGAAAGTTAGCTGAGTTCAAGTAGTAAACTCACCACGGTTGAAATTCACATAAGCCGGGGGAGCCACAGCTACAAAGGTGAGGGGAGAAGAGAGGGAGGCTGGGAGAGGAGGGAGGGAATCAGGGGTCATCAGTACACCGAGGGCACTCGACTCCCAATAGAAGCCCAGCTGTACACAGGCGGGCAGAGAAAGCAAACTTCAAAAGTTAATAATCATGCATATGCTCATTCCCAATTACAGCAAGGGAGAATACAGAGGAGATGTGTGCAGGGAATGGATGAAGGGGGACATCCCGGACTAGGATCAGCCTTAACGTACTCTGTCAATATCCATGGATGCATGAATATGTAACAGTGATTCCCTCCACTATGTAACAGTGTGTCGAACAAATTAAAAAAAAAAACTCTCACAAAAACAAAGAGAGTCCCAATATAATATGAAGATTTGAAAGTTTGTTTCTGGTGCAGTGCTTTTTAGGCCCAAACTCAGGTACGTAAAAAATGACTTTGCCATATCCTTCCCCTATAATTGGAATGATTTTTATGAAGTCTTTCACCTTAAGGGACAAATACAACATCAAGCGAGTCGGTCCTTTGTGCTTGCTCCTGCGGGATGCGTCTGAGTTCCAGCTGGCTAACGCAGCGCCATAAACTTGTCCTAGGAGCCGGATGGGCGCCTGTGTGGGCCATCTACCGTGCTGTGCCTGCGGGTGGCCTCTGGGCCCAGCCCAACACTTCCAGGGACAGCACATTCTGTTCCCCACCCAGGGTGCTCCAGGGCTCACAGGACCATGCCAGTGTGGCCACACCTTTCTTGACCTGCAGGTAACCTGGTGGAGCTGAGACCTGGTCCCTCCACCATGCCGTTCCTGAGAGCATCGGAATCCATCCACAGTTTCCAAACTCCTGGGTGTGAGGCAACTCCTCGGTAGGTTTTTAGGTCGGTCTGCCTTAATAGAAGTTAAGTTACTGCAGGAAAATCAAGGAGCCTCTCTCCTGGTCTGGAGTTGGAACACGGAAACGGGTGTTCAACACATGTACTTTTCCCCCCACAGAAGTCTGATCAGTCACCTTCCCCAGAGCTTGGGTCTACAAAAGAACTCTCCAGGTAGAGTAAATGAACATGGTGTGTTCAGAGGTGATTCACAACATGCAGGAGCACTTTTGTTTTAGAGAGAGAGAGACAGAGAGAGAAAGAGAATCGATTTTATTTAGTTTTTTGTGTGACTTTCATTGCTTCAACACTGTTGTGTATGGGGTGTTAGGGTTTGAACCCGCGTCCTCGTGCCTGCCAGGCAAGTGCCATAACCACCAAGCCACCACTCCAGCCCCATTCAGGAGCATTTTTGTGTGTGAGCAAGGTACACAGGGTTCTGAGGCGAGAAGGGCAACGTGGCAGTGGACTGTCCCTGTGTGTACTGTCATTCATCCCTCAGCAAGTGGAGCTCTCAGACGCTCAGGAGACCTGTTCCCAGTCCCCCACCCCCGCCGAGCGATGAGCTAGTCCTGAAGGGGGAAGGGGGGACTTTCACTTTAACACAGATGCCGAGGGCTGCCTGTGAAGTGCCGATGGGCGGTGGCAGGAGTGAGGGCCTCGCTCCGGGCTTCTTTCTGGGAGGATGCCACCGGGCAGGAGGGGAGGGCAGCTGCCTGATCTGCTGCCCTCCAGCTGGAAGTGTCTGCAGGCGGGGGTTAGAGCAGGGCCAGGGCACCTGACGCCTTGGGTTCGCTCCTCATTTCTACCTGGACAGAGGCACTTCTGGAGCTGAGCAGAGAACCAAGGGTGGAACTGGGGTGAGGCAGAAGGAAGAACGGGTGCATGTGAGTGAGCCATGTGGGAAGAAGGGAAGGGAGGGTCATCTGAGACCAGGAGCGGCCCAGCCCGGGAGGCCTGGGACCAGGACCTCACTGGGATACCGTTCAGGCTACCACAGGTAGGCTTGCTGATGTCACCCCACATGGCAAGAGAACTTCACAATGTGCTTCAGGACCTCAACAGGGGAGGCTGCCCAGGACTATCGGAGTGGATCCGGTGTAATCACAGGGTCTTCATAAGGAAAGCAGGGGACAGGAGATCAGCACCAGCTAGGAGCTCTGAAGACAGACACCAAGTGCCACGAGTCAAGGACCGTGGGCACCCCTGGAAGGCGGAAGAGGCAAGGAAATGGGCCCTCCTCAAGGCTCCAGGAGGAGGCAGACCTGCTGAGGCCTCCGTAGTGGAGACCCCACCTCCAGGAACAGGAGCTAATCAACGACCATGTCTGCTGTGTGTTCCAGCAGCCACTGGAAAGGTAGCTCTGCTCCATGGTGGGCAGGGGCAGGGTGACTCCCTGGCCTTAACCACTGCACAACACTGCCCCCATGTAAAATGTGCTATGCGAGCAAAATACCTGGCTCGTGAGTGTTCAGTAATGTGGACCGTTATGAGCTTTCTCGGATCCCCAAGTCTGAAAGAGGCGAGGAAACAGGCAGGCGTGGACTTTTCTACTTAGAGCACAAAAGCCGCTTTCGAGAGCCCAGACAAAGGCCCAGAACTGCAGGCCTTGCTTTCACTCGCTCTGGCTGACCAGGGGTGGGGACACTGCAGAAAGCCGGCAGCCACTCCCTGCTGCTGGGAAGTTGCCCAGAGACAGCCTCAAGCACCAGTCAGGCACTTACATCCACCCAGTGTTTAGAAAAGAGCTTAAACTCCATTCCAGTTCTAAAAAGAATCCTGGGGCCAGCGCCGATTGCCATGCAACTCAATGTAATTGCCAAACCTCTGAGCCCTGACCCCAGCCCAGCTGCCCAGGCCGAAGGGAAACGTGCTGGCTTCCTTTTGGGTAGCTAATGAGGTCAGCAACCCTCCCAGCTATAAAGCACTTCTGTCCCCAAGGCAGCCAGAGCTCACCCATGTGCTGACACAGGTCATTGGATGACCAAAGAGTTAGACTCAGTTTCCCAGCCTGCTCCCCCAGAAAACTCCCTGTCTAGATGGTGAACACAGCTGCCAGGACCATCCACACTGGCCCTGTGAGCTCACCCTGCACTGTCTGAGTTTGTCCGTTCCTAACACACGGGACCCTGGGCAAGGGCACAGCTACCCATAAACCACATTGCCCGTCCCTGCCCTCCTCAAGCCTCCTGCGCTCTACAGAGCAGCTTCTGAACAAATGTGCTGGACCCGGTCAGCTCTGCACTGCAAGCCATGTGTGCGGTTCGGATTCTGCAGCAGCCACGGCAGAAGGTGAAGCACGTAGGACCTGTTTTAATCCCGCTGAGCTGAACCATCACCCGTCAATGTGCAATCTGCATTGGAACTTGTTGAGTATTGTGGACTCTGGCACTGAGGCTTTCGAATCTGACTTGCAAATACCAGGAGAGCACACTCGATGCCGACTCACCATGGTTCAGGTGTTGAGTGTCATCCTAAGATAGTGGGCGGTCAGCGAACTCAGGGTCATTCTGAGCAGAGGGCAACTGAGAAGCAGCAGCCAGGAAGCATCTCTCTGCCACCACAGATGACAGGAAGGGGCACCCACGTTCCAGAACAGATTCCCCAAGAGCAGAGCCAGGCCACGCATGTGCAGACACCACCCTTCATCTGCCTCCACTGAGAACAGGCATCCGGTGCGTCAGGAGGGGTGCCCTGGGGTAAGGATGCACGTGGACGATGTGGAAAGGAGGAGGAGGGAAACTTATGGAGGGAGGACAGACCTGCTTCCAGGGAAGACTGGATGGCTTCCTTGGACCTGCCTAGCTGTCATTTGTGGGGTCCCAGGTGACCTGCAAGCTCAGACTCCAGCCTTAACGGACCCTAGAAAATAACGTCTCCACCTTAGGCACAGCTCCCGTCTGCCTGTTGGCAGGAGACCTTGCAACGAAGGCTCTCCCCACGCCCGGCCGGCGGAAGGGAGGAGGACGCTGCGCCTCCTCGTCCACGTTTTCTCTACTTTCCGGAGTGTTGGGGTGGGCAAGAGTCGTGCTGAGAGGTCAGAGAGCCGAGCAGGGTAAAGAGTGTGCTCCTTGCGTCTCAGAGAAGCTCTCCGTGGGGCCTGGCAGCGAGGAGGAGGCTGCACCAGCTGGTGGGGCACCGGGGCTATGGGCTTGGCGGCGGAGCCTCCGCCTTCCCAAGCGGGGCTGAGCTGTTCTTCCTCGTGCTGCAGGAGCCATCGCACACACTTCATCTTCCAAACAACAGCCATGCTCTGTGGTCCCTGGGGACTCCTTGGGCTAGCAACTCAGGAGCAGCTTGGCCAATTGGTTCTGGCTCAGACTCCCTCCCAAGGGTTCAGTCACATGGTTCTGGTGCCAGGTCATCTCGAAGCTCCTCTATCATGCGGCTGGGACGATTTGGACACCTGGGGCTCCTCTGGTACCTGGTCCCATCCCCCTCCATTGGGACTTCTCATGTAGCAGCTCCCAATGCCACAGTGAAGGGTCCACATTGGGCGCACGGGGAGCCACATGTAGGACATGGCCCAGAAGCCCCTCTGCAGCAGGGTCACTGTGTTCTTGTAGTCAAAAGCCAACCCAGGTTCAGATGGAGGGAACGCAGACCCCATGACCCTCTTGTCACTGTGTGGAGCACGTGAGATGGAACACAGGCTTTGCAGCCACCTTGGCAAAGCACAAACCTCCAGGCTGGGAATTCTGTGATAGTGAAGAACAAGGATCTGGGGTTTTGCTGGAAGGAAATCAGCTGCAGGAATAGGTGCCCCCTCCCGAATCAGCCTCACCTGGAACCTCAGACCGTGACCTTATTTAGAAACGGGTCTTTGTGAATGTCACTAGTGAGGAAATGGAGCCATCTTGGAGGAGGGTGGGCCCTGTGTGCACATGAAGACACACAGGAGGGAAACAGCCTCGCGAAGACCAGCGCAGACATCACCCTGGTGTGGCTTCCACCCCAGGAAGGCCGGGCAGCAAGCAGGGTCCTCCTCAAAGCCTTTGGAGGGTGCGTCCCCTGCGGACACCCTGGCTCCAGACATCGGGCGAAGTTTCCCAGCGCGGTAGGCTGTGCACCAGCCACAGAACGGAAGGGACTGGGCCTCCCATGCCATCGTGTCCCATTTACCCCCGGCCCCGATCTGTGCTCACAGGTTAGAATTTTTAAGTGAGTCCAAATAATGCGGCTTTGTGTCTGATTCAGCCTGGTCTGCATCCCTAGAGAGCTCGCTTTGGAGCTTTCAAGGGGGCGCCGCTGTGGCTTGGCGAGTGCTCAGCATGTGGCGCAACTTTTCTTATATACATTTATTTTGTTTTTTAAAGAGAGGGACAGTGAGAGAGAGGGAGAGAGAGGAGAGAGAGAGAGAGAGAGAGTCAATTTTAGTTTTTATGTGGCTTTCATTGCTCCAACACTTGGCTGTGTACGCGATGCTGGGGTTCGAACCCGCGTCCTCGTGCATGCCAGGCAAGCGCTGTAACTGATGAGCCACTGCTCCAGCCCCATTTTGGAGTGGAAAAGTAGAAATTCCTAAGACCAGGGCAAGAACAGACCAGGACGGGAGCAGCTGCCGAAAGCCCCCTTTCCCTTGGCTGAGCATCTTCTGGGGATTTGTAGACTTTGCTCTGTCGGATCTGGTCCTGATTTATGCCTGTTCTCTATTGAGCACAGCAGCTCGTCATCCAGCAGATTTGCCACTTTTAGGAGCACCAGGAGATTCAGGATGGGTCCCAGGAGTGCCAGGCAACTCAGCCTTGCGGAGCGGAGAGAGAAGAGCGTTTAATGAGGACACCACCGGCGTACAGGGGGATTTCTCCCCTAGCCAGCTGCCCCCCACTCCATCTTTACTGCACGGATGACCCGCCACCTGCTGGCTGGAGAAGACAGAGGAAGGACAGATAAGAGCTGAGGGAAGTTCCAGTGAAAGCAGCCAGCACCCTTCGCCTCCCAAATCCGTGATAATTTTTGTTACGATGTTTGCTAGAGTGGCTGTGTGTCGAGGGTATACAGAGGGGGACTCGCCCAGGGCCCTGAGGCTGTTCAGATGTCATAAATTATCTGGAAAGCAGCCGGCACATGGTGAAAATGTGGAAACCCTGTTCCAGAATGCGCAGGGACCGCCAGGGCAGGCATACCCAACGCCAGGCAGGAAACAGAGTTAGCTCAGAGCATGGAAAGCACCTAGAGGACCCTAACTGTGACCTTGAGAGCAGCCACGCCCAGAAAACAGCTGGGTGAAGAAACAAGTCAATTTAAAATAGCGCTGCTGAAACTGAACGGTGGTAAGAACAGAAGGACTTTCCTAGAATGCAGAGCAAGACAGAAACTAGGAGCCCAGGGAGACTCCAGAGACAGCAGAGGGGAAATCCTACAGATGTAACAAGAGACAAGCCCCTAGAACTGTACAGAGCAAGGGAAAGGGGACACGGAACCCCTCAGACACCCTTCCCCAGCAGCCTCAGGAAACAAGAAGGTTAAGAACATTCTGCAGGAGAGGGCGGAGGGCACTCTTAGGGAATTACCCTTCAGACTTAACAGCAGCCCTCACTGCTCTGAAAATGCAGATTCCTTCCGTCTTCAAGCACAAATCACTCCAGGAGCAGACTTTACACCCGGTACCTCTTCACCCAGGGGTGGATGCAGCCAGGCTGACTTCAGAGGTGGAGAGCAGACCCTCAGCCCCTGCCTCCTTTGGAGCCCGGTCCCTGTGGGTGGAGGACTGGCCTCAGCCCACAGCAAGGAAGGCACAAGGCCAGCTCTGGGCAGACAGCACGGAGCCAGGCCTCCCCGGGGAGGGTCTGCGGGACCCCATAGGGGTTGATTTCAGGAGCTGGGCTGAGGAAAAGCCTGGAGTGTGTTCACAACGGGATGCTAGCAGGTATTCTGTCTGCGGAGGGAAAGCAGCAGCTGCAGCTGGGAACAGAGACGCCAAGGTGAGCCTGGGGCTCCCGAGGCACCCTGCGCTGTCAGGTGCCCCACCCGTGGGTGGCGGAGGCCTCGTCTCGGGAGAACTGAAGAAGGGGAAGCGGGGGCTCTGTTGGTGGGAAGCTTTAATCTGCACCACGCTGGACTCCTTTTACATCTATGACGTTCAGAATCCACTTCCAGATAAACAGTCACTTTGCTATTAAAGGAGGCGCTGCCCTGATGGGAGGGGAAGGAGGTGGAACGGGGAGGAACATTTGCGGTGAGCATCGCAAGAGGAAATCAAGCAGGGAGATGAAGCAGAGATTGTTAATTAAATTCACAGATGTGAACTGAATTAATGTCACACGGCCATCAACAGCATCAAGGGAAGGTGGGAAGGGAGGTGTGTGAAGTGACTTTCCTCAGAGCCCAGAGTCCCCAGGCCCCACTAAACGTCACCAAAGGGCTCAAACTCGGAGTGGTTAAGGACAGGCACTTTAGGGGAGGAGGGTTCAGCCCCACATGAAAGAGCAAGAAGGTCCATAGCTCTCTGCACTCTGAGAACTGCAGCAGCACCAGCTCCCTGTGCTCCCTGTGACAGGTGACCGTCACCTGTTGAAACAGCATGAGCTGACATCTCGCAGTGCTGGAGGGAAGTCGGCTGAAATCAGGTGAGTGGGGCTGCGCTCCTGCCAGGGGCTCTAGGTGGACTCCGAGTCCTGGTGTGGTCTAGCTTCTGCTGGTGCAGGGGTCTCTGGTGGGGGACCCTTCCCCCATCGTCAAGACCTCTGGCTCTGAGCTCTTCCTCTTCCAAGCCAGCTGGGACACTGGTGGTGCTCCCGCCATGCACCGTGGGTGTTCTCTCCTGTGGGTGCACGTCTGGCCTTTGTCTTCCCCATGACGCACACGGGGACAGCGCAGGGTGACCCCCCATGCCAGCGTCAGCTGACTGGCTCTGATGTACTCACAGCCCCAGGCCTCTGCCTTCCAATGTGACAGTCACCGGCTCTTAGCATGAGGACGAGGGCCTCTCTGGGGGCTGATATTCTGCCTGCCACACACCAGGATTGTGTTGAATGATAATTTGAATACAAAACAAATTACTCTGCAAATGTGAAAAAAAATGTTTTAAAAAATAATTTAAGGGAAGGTTCCCAAAGTAGCGCTCACCATCTGACCCCACCTTTACTGGGGGGAGGACTGAGGACTGGGGATCGAACCCCGGGGTGCTTAACCACTGAGCCGCATCCCCACTTTTTGTTCTTTGAGACAGTGTCTCCCTAAGTTGCTTAGGGCCTTACTACATCGCGGAGGCTGGCTTTGACCGTACGATCCTCCTGCCTCGGCCTCCCAAGTCACTGGGGTTACAGGAGTGCACCACCGCTCCAGGCTCCACTTTTGTACTCTGAAGGGCACATGCTTGTGTGTGTATGTGTATTTGAAGAGAAAAATTAGCTATTTGGGGGACAGCTCCTGTGCGGGTCTGAGTCACTGGTTTTCTCTTTTTCACGCTTTGGTGGTTTTCCAGACTTACCGCTCCTAGAGTCACAAAAGGCCATTTCCAGAATTCCCCCTCTCAACCGCCTGTTGCCAGGAGCAGGCTGAGGATGAGCACCCCCTGCATGTTGTGTCTGAAAGATTTCGGGATCCTTCAAGAGTCAGCTGCTTGCTCAGCTCTGAGGAAACTGTGCTTGGTCTGCCTCATAAGCTACCGAGCATGGGTCCAGCTGATCAAACTACACCCTGGGAAGTCCGAAAACCCCTGTCCAGAAGGCTGGGAGCCCGGGGCCCTGCCCCTCTCCCTTCCAGCTGCTAGGACCCACTCCTCTCCGTCCTTGACACACACGGGTCCCGCAGCTCCCGCCAAGTGCAGATGATCCTTAGCAGGTGTGCAGAGGATCTAGGATTCTGCTGGAAGGGTGGATGCGGGTGGCCCGCGGGAGCCTGGAGTAAGGTGGTGGCTCCGTGGCCTTCAGCCAGGGCCTTGTGCCGTGGCAGCGGAGGGGCCCTAAACTGAGTCTCCTCGGTGTTTGCCAGCAGGATATTCATTAGCTGCGCAAAGGCCAGGCACGGTCCTGGGACCACTCAGACCTGAAGGCTTCAGAATTGCAGGCTTGTACTCAGGTTCACGGGGCAAAGCTGGTGAGAGTGATGGCCACCCAACCCGCGGAAGCTCAGACTTGAGGGCAATCGTTCACCCTCACTGAGCTGGCAGAAGAAAACCAATTCCAGGCCTCACAGGCCATGCCCGCCGGGTGGGAGCCTGGTTTCAGGAGGACACCTGGCAGCACCAGCCCCAGCTTTGCCCCGATGGACTCCCTGGGTCTCCACTTCAGTGCTGTTTCACGATAACGATGCTCAGGAAATCCACTAAGGCTCTGGGACGTGACGTATCATCGTGATCATACAATGTGACTGGTGCTAAAAAGTTTAGTGGAAGGGAGAACAGGTCAGAGCAGCAGAATGAGAGGATAGGGCTAGACACAGAAGAGACGAGGACAGAAATCAGCACTATGTGACTTCTGTATGAGGCAGGGCTGATTTGGTTCCAACAGGTAAGAAATAACTCAAGATGGCTTAGGAAACAAAGTTGGGTGTAAGAGGAGAGGCTAGCCAAAATTAAAAGCTCAGGGAGCTTCAGGTGTAGCTGGATCCAGATGTTCATACCAGGTCCCAATTTTTGTCCCCCTGTCTTTCTCTCGGCTGTGCATTTCTCTGTGTTAACTCTGTTTCCAGGCAGACAGAAAGATGACCGACCCCGAGGGGGCCTCCAGACCTCCCAGTACCTCCAATGAAAGAACCATTCTTTCTCCTAACCATTCAAACATGGTACTTAGAATTGGACCTCTTCGGATAACTGTGTGCTGATTGCTTGGCCAAACGTCTACCTCCAGAGCCAAGGGAAACCTTACGGCTTCCCATGCACAAACACACACACATGCACACACACACACTCACGCACACACAAATACACACACACACTCACATGCACAAACACACACATATACACACTCACATGCACACACAAACACAAACACACATACACACAT